>JAGKQL010000008.1:4498005-4508351 GCA_018398635.1 Cyprinodon brontotheroides
ATATATATATATATATATATATATATATATATATATATATATACACAGTAAGAAAAAAAAATGTAAAACAATCCTTATTTAACTTTTATACTTAAGTACAATGAACTTTCTACACTTTTTTTACTTCTTTCTTTCTTTTAGTTTATTTAAACGAAATCCTTGGCCCAGCCTCTTTAACTTACAAAAGCGCATTTCTACTTAAGTAAGAGGTATTTGTTTAAAGTTAAGTTTTACTGAAAATATCTTTTAAAATAACCTGTGCTTTTATTTCACCCTTACGACTAAAACATCATTTGTTGAGCAGACTGACACCTTCTGCTTTGATGGTTAATTTTCTTAAAGATTATTTTTAAATGGCTTTGAATTCGCTTAGAAAAATTTATTTTGCTATTATTTCCAAAGCTGCTTATAATGTACCGTGATGCTGAAATTTATAAAGTTCGAAGCAAAGTGCTTAAACATGAAGTAATAAGTAACAAGGACTCTTTTTTTTTTTTCTATAGAAATAGCAGCTTTTGGTTGTTTTTACCATTATTCCTCCAGCAGGGGGACACCTAGTGACACTTCAGGATTAAACATAAGCACCATAATGAAACAAAAAGCTCAGGAACACTAACAGCTTAAATGCAACAGAATAAGACAACAAGAGACAGTTTGAAGCAAATTTAATGACGAGTGTTTATCTCTTTATAGTCAATTTATAGTCAAATAAAAAGAAAACAAATACAGCTAAATAATAACCATCCAAAGTTTCAAAAACTCTCAGAAAATCACAAAAGGTTAAGTTAATGAAAAAAGGAACAAGTGGTTGAAGAACGATAATCAAAGGAAGCAACAATGGCAATTTCTGCTCCCTGTAAATCTAGATTTGTTTGGAATTTTGTAGGTTTTTTTTTTTTCATTAAGCCAGATAGTTCTAAACATGTTTCGTGTTAAATAATGAGTGAAATAATCAGTCAAACTTGGGGATTCTAGTGCTATTTGGAGTTAAACAAGCTAAATTCATATGCACACCATACTTGTTGGGATTTAAATGTTTTGTAGTTGTAAAAATAATGTTAGAGTTCCCCAATTTTCTGTTTTTGACAAATCTGTGTAGGTTTTATTCCATGAAACTCAAATAAAATGTGCTTAGGTTTGTTTCATGCAAACATGTAGGAGTCAAGCTTTTATTTTGTTAAGGTAACATAAACTTGCATTGCTGTTTTGTCTAAGTGCAGCTAAATTCATATTTCCCTAAAATCCACAAAAAGTCTACAAATGTTTTTTTGTAAAACTGCACATTTAAGGTCCAAAATTGTGTCACAAGTCGTTTGACACAAAAGCTTGTCTCAATACGAAGTTCACAAACAAAAATATTGAATTTTCAGCTTGCACCACATCCTGCATGTGTGCAAACCAGCTGTCAGACAGAAGCATGACGTGTGGATCTGTTTCATCACTGCAAGTCGGGCTGAGGGCCATGCCTCTGTCGGTAAGCCATCGATCAATTCTCTCCCTGAATGGTTTCCATCTTCAGACATTAAAGGTGCTCACTGAGTTTTGAAGTGCTTCTGTTTCTATTATCATAACCATTCCTTAACTACATTAAAAATGGTCAGCAAATAAAGAAGATAACTGGGGGCTTCCTTTTGATTAAGGCAATTGGATTCCTGTTCAAATGTTTTACTTTGTTAAAACTATGATTTCTCACACTTTATCCAGGACTGGCTCACAGGTTAGCAGTTTTTTCAGAGAGTCACAGACTTCCCTTTTCCCAGACCTAATCAGTGGCGACGGATCTTATCTATGTACAGACTTGCCTTTATTTGAAAAGGTAAATATACACCCTGTATGTGAAAACAACAATAGTCCCACCTTTTGTGACTGTTTTCTAATTTCTTATGAAATTTTTTTGTTTATAAGATTATCATCCAGTTTTTTTCTTTTTCAAACTCTCTATTGTTAATAATTTTGATATTGTTGCAAAAATTTTACACGGTAAACTCCTTTCTTAAACTTCTAGAGAGAGCAGAAGACTTTTTTTTTTTTAAGTTGAACCTGCCGTCATGGAAGATTATATTTGGGAATTATTTGTCCAATTAGATTAAGTAGATTAAGGTTGTGGCAGTAGATTGTAAAATTTATGTTTATTATTATTATTATTTTTTTTGCTTGTTTTTTGCCATGCAGCCATTAAGGCCCAGTCCCTTTGTCAGCGTGGAGGTGTGCATGGAAACTAAGTATTATTCACACTTAAAAACAGAAATAAATTTGGTGACCATTTAAGAGGAATTTCAAGTCAAAAAATAAGTGCACTGCCATAAAAATCATATAGATTCAGTGATAATGTATCAGTTAAAGGTTGGTGTGATTTTTTTTTTAATAGAAAACTGCTTCAGTGGGAAAAATGTGTATTTTTTTCCTGGTATCTTGATACACTATTTGCTAAATGGCGTCAATATTATCCATAAATTCCAAATCAGAAGAACCTGAACTCTTTAGATTAAGGTATTGGGTAATTTATACCAAGTCAGATTATCTTTCAGTATATGCTGCCCTAACCTTAGTGGGATTAAGGATAAATATATATGAGGGTTAATTACATGAAACTAATTCATTTCTAAATAATGATTTATTTTCATTTATTTCCAGAATCCCTTTTTTTAAATAATCTTCTCCTTGGTTTGATGAAAGATTTTCCCCATAGAACTGCATAAAGTATGATTAAAATATCAGACTGAAAATGACTAAGTATCCATATATAGTAAAACTTTATACAGTCTTATTCAATAACTATGGATACTGTAGATATATTCCTTTATTTCAGCACAATTTGCTAAGAGAAACATAATACATATATTCATTTTCCAAAAACTGTTTTTTAAGCCTTTATGTCTGTCTATGATAATGATTTTCTGCCTTTAGCTGTTAAAATATTTTTTAATTGTAGAATATTACTTCAGTCTAATTTAAAAAGTAATTCAGAAATCTGGGCTTAATGAAAAGTACAGTATGTTTAGGACCTGCTGAGAGGCCATTTTTAAAAGTATTTTAATCTGACCCACTGGCCTAATTGGAAGTTATATTCTGATCTAATGAAAATCACCCCAGAAAAATATTACTGAATTTGCCCAAACTGCCCTTTAAAACCTCAGCTTCCCTCATGCTTGTTTGTGTATTGCAACTTTATGGGAAATATTTCAATATCTTTAAAAAGTAAGAGTAAACTTATCAAACTTTTTACAGCTATTGTAAAACACAAAAGAGGCTATCTTCCTTCGAGGGCAGGATGTAATTAACTCGGCATAAAAAGCAGTGATTGGTCAACTATCGCAGGTCTGTGGTTGTGTAACTGTTAAAATAAAAATCAGGTCAAAGGTTTTCTCTCTATTTTATTTAAAAAATATTGCCAACTTTAAAAAAGAAAACACAGAAAAATACAATAGTTTCATAACAGAAATAGCATATCAAAGCTGAGAAGCTAACATTCAAAAATAGGCTCATTCATCTCTTTCTAGAACTCTGGAAAAGCTGCAGTTATCATATTTTATCTTTACAACAGTTCTTTGTAAGTGCCGCTAAGCATCCTGGAAAATGCTTTCTGTTATTGTTACATCAGAGTTCTGTGTCTAAATGACACAATATGCAAATTCTCATCATTCATTCCAAGCTTTTTTCCTGAGTCAAACAGTCATATAAAGCGAAAGCACCAAAGAAAAGGCTTTCTATTATTGTTATTAATGTTCATTGTCTCCCAACAGTCAATGTTTGCATTCTTTTTTTCACCAATTGTCATTTCTCACATCCCCTTTTGCCTCTGCTGGGTCAGAGCTCTGCTCACGCAGTATGGGATGATGCTAACAGTGACCAAGGGCACGGTCGCACTCTTGCAGAAGGAAAGCAAGTAGAAGAGGGCTGCGGTGTGCGTGGGAGGCTTGAAGGAGTCAAACAGATGCAGCAAGAACAAAGAGCTGACAATGCAACCCACTTTGGCTGATGCATTGCTGCTCTTTTTGGTTTCAGTGTACAGGGGAGAGTGCAAGCCCAGACCAAGGCCAAACAGGGTACCCATGTTGCGAAGAAGACTGGCGAAGGGGGTGGTGTCCAGGTGGACCCACTCAGGTCTGATGCACCACTTCTGGGCTTTCTCCAGCGTCCACAGAAGATCGACACCCACGCCTTTTAGGAGCACGTAGAAGCCAACGGCAAAAGTTGTCAAGAAGAGCGTTGTGTAGAAGTACTTCTTCATACTGGCGCTGTAGATCCACTGAGTTCTGTTAAAGGCCTCAGCCACGATCATTCCTAGAAACATCAAAGCAAATCAGATATTAGGCTTCATGGATAGCTACTGTCTGATTAGGATCCTGCAAGGTTGTAGAAACTCTGCACTGACCTGAGATGACTCCTGCAACGACCTGATGGGGGAAGTGGGCGGCAATAAAGACCCTTGAAAGACACACACACACCTGGACGCCCCAAAACACGGACCATAGTAGAGCCTTTAGATACCTGCAAAAAAAAAAAATGATTTTAAACATTTAAAATCAGTTTGCTTTTTTGTTTTTTTACCATAAGATTCAGCATTTCAGATTATCAGCTATGTAACGGAACCTTTTAATGCAATATAACACTTAACCCCTTTATCAATCCCATATCAACAGCAATTAATCTGCCTGAAAGTAAAAACAACCCAGAAATAACACTCAGTGTGCAGAAGAAGTCAATGATCAACCGTGGTTGGAACAGATAGTGTGTCCTGAATGATAAGCTCCTGATACATCAAAGTGGTAAACAGCTCCGACGTCATGGGGGTACATGGGGTTCTGCAAAACAGAAACTGCCAATCTGTTGTTTTTCTCACCAGTTTGTGTTTGATGATTTCTTGCTGGTCAGAATGGCGAGAATGGAAGTCACAAGGGTGTAATAGACTCCTGCAGCTCCCATAGCATGGCCAGATGGGCTGCCTAGATTTACAATGACAGAAAGTTGGTATTAACACCAAAAAAAAGCTGCAAAACACAAAAACTTGCATTTATGTGTGCAATTAATCTAATGAAAGAATTAAATCTGTTTGCTTTATCAAATGTGTTCATCTTCTTTAGTTGCTTCATGCATCTGAAATATAATTCTATATGCATTTCTCAATGGCATCTTTAATGGGGGGTTTTCTACTCTAAACTCTACATAAATGTTATGCTGCCATATTTTTTATTATGCAATATAAATGAACTGTGGAAAGTTAACCAAATATGCAACCAAAAACTTCTTTCTTATATTTTTTTCAGAAAATGACAAGAAAGAAAATGCAGCAGCCCTAAAGTGTCCAAAATGTCCCGCCGTGTTACTTAAAAGTGTGTAAAAATAATAGTTCTACATCAGGAAGTATATATGTGCTTTGATTGATGCATGTGCAGTGGCATCTCTCACCTGGTCCGGTCTCACAGGTCATTGGATACTGCTCAATGTGAGGACGGGATGCATCCGTGTAATAAGCTGTCTCATGGACCCACCAGTATGGCCTTTCTCCAAAAAGGATCCTGAAGGAAAACAGAAGAAATACAAAAAAATATGTTAGGATCTTAAAAAAAAAATCAGCAATAATTTGACTTATTTCAGAAGAACATTCAGCTCACCATTTAAACACCAAGTTCAACCAGTCTCCGATTACAGCCACCCAGATCAGCTTGATGCCCACTGAGGGCCGCAGGTGGAACCAAAGCGGGAAGAAGATGAAGAAGGTGTTCCTGAGGTCCGCTGCCCAGGAGACCCAGAGAAAAAGGCCCTGAGCATCTTTATAGTTGGTCTGCAGGTAGCGGGTGCTGCTCACCCCAAAACCCTGCATGGCGTCCATGATATCAGTGAACATCTTAGCCTGCAGGAAGCAGAAAGGTCTCAGTGTGCAGAGCTGTGAGAGAGTTGGTTCAAAAAAAAAGAGGACTGTTGCTATCAGTGACACAGCTGGTTGGTTTTATACCCGGGGACCCACTACACAAACGCATGCTCACCCTGATCTTTGGACCTTACACATGTGTAATAAAGCACTGAGTTTGGGAGGTTCGTCACACAAACAAGTTGATGAGATAAAGGGAAAACAAAAAGACAATTGGAGACTTTCCCACTGAGTCACTGTTCAAGGGTTCAAAGAAGAGGCCAAACCTGTGACCTGCGTAATGAATGACATCCACACTTTCCTGAAATTCTTCTTTTTTTATGCTTAATCGAAAATACATTTTGTTAACCATTTCGGAGTTATGCAATTGTTCTTTTGATGATTTGGACAAACTGCTCTTTGATGGAGCAACCTGTTTGTGGTTTATATAACAGGATCAAAGATTAAACAACTGGCTTGGAGCTGAGCAGAAAGGAGGAAACACTTGATGATCAAACTGAACAAATGCCAGGAGATCATGCAAGACGGCCCAGAAAAATGGAGATATGAAAAAAGAATCTGTGTAGCAGGTTCTGTGTTTGGATAAAAGCGGTTACAGCACGTCACCTTTCTAAGAAAGTGGATGATCTGTTATCTTTTATTCATTCAGCAAATTTGCCACCTCAGTGCTTTTAAAATGCAGATCTATTTTTGATATATCTTTAGTTGTTCTAAACATCCTTCTGAAGTAAGATTTAATTATTTTCCATTTAAATTTATTCAAACAATGTCAGTTCTCCACACACGTCATCTCAACGCTCTTCTCAGAGACATTTCAATCAGATAATACAGGCAAATTGGTTTAAAATTGTATATTAAAGAAAACCAATTTGCATCGAGTCATTGAGTTGCAGGACATGCTCCACCTCGATAAGTTTGATGCGGCAGTAGTCTGTGTTTGACTCTTCAGTACAGATTCACGTCGATTACCTGAAGCCATGAGGATGTCATTGGTGACTTTTACCAGACTTGTTTCAGACCGATGATGAAACTCTTCAAAAAGGTCATTACTGTGTAAGTAGTCACTTTAAAAACTATTTTCTGAAGAATTTTAATCAAGAAAGAAGGATAAAATTTAGATCTACAGTATAAATGATCAAGAGAGGTTTCTCTAATAGGGTGATCTAATGATTCTATAGAATTATTGTGTGCTGGCCCTTGCTGCTAGGTCCCAAATAGGGCAGCGCGTAACTTTATTAGTTGGGCTGAAATGGCATATTTGCTGCTCCTATGCACCCCTAATGCAAGTTTTCCGGTTGTTCCAGAACGAAACTACGGTTTCTTCCCTTTACATGGTATATACTGAGTCTCTCAGATGAGTTGTGCACTGGATTGGTTGGTTTACAACGGTTGCGCCGTACGGAGCAAAGATGCATCACATAGCAATAAGCACTCACTCACTGACATCAAATTGTTGATAAGGTAGGGTCATCAGATGTCTTCTTTTTCCCGGACATGTCCTACTTTTCATACCTAAAAAAATGTCCGTGGGGAATTTCAAAATCGTCTGGGATTTTGGTCGACTACGGGGCAGCAGAACCATGGGCTGGTCAGGGCTGGTTGGGGCTGGGGACAGAGCGCATTAACCCAACCCAGTAAGGATAGCCTGGACACCGGCGTCCCCATGCTTCCCCCTGAACAGCCCCTCGTTTCAGTAAAAGAAGTTTAGCAAATCCTGCTTTGAACTGTTCAAGGTTTATAAAGCTGTCTTCGGTAAAATGTGCTTAGAGCAAATGAACAGGTGAGCATCAAACTTTGCAGGGATCTTCTGCCACACAAAAATTGTTCATGCCTGCCGAAGTCTTTGTATCCTTTGGAAGACTGTCAGCTGCTTCCCCTTTCCCTCCGCGCAGCCTTGAACGCTGCCATTTAGGATAATGAAACTGTGCGAGCTGGTTCACATGTCACTCTCGGGGCGACACAAAAGTACAGGCCAGAACCAAATAAGGCAACATCCCAGAGTTTACGTCAATTTGGTGCTTCGTTTGGATTCAAGACGCTTTTATGCGTGGAAGTTTAGAATTGTGGAGATTTGCAGAGAAAGGAGGGTGTCGATGATGGTTCTGAATCCACTCTGTACGTCCATTTCAGCTACTGAACTATCGTTATTCATCGATGACAATGGAAACTCGGTTTTGCATTCTATAACCCCTTTAAGAAAAGGTTACAGCTACCGTTAAAGCCTGCAGTACATTCACTGTAACAGATAGATTAATCATATCTAAAATGGAGGAGGAAATCACAGGGAATATTTTCTTAAATAACTTCATAGGAATTTGATCTTATATTCAAGTTGAAGGCATAGAAGAAGCTAATAATGTTGCTAACTCTGAAAGCTCACCTGGATAGAAACAGTTCAGACACAGTTTAGGTTCAATGGTTACCTCTGGTTATATTTGGAGGGGTCCCAATGATCCTATTTGTAATAGAACCAATCATATTGATAAAGAATTCAATAAAATCTTTGCTCCTAAAAGCAGGGGGAATGGAGGGTTCAACAGAGCCATGGCTTTGTGTGAGTTTGGCAACTGTAATAAAATAAAATAAAAGATTATACTTGTTATCCTCCAACAAAAAAGCTAAATATACTGCTCCAGTTCTAAGAAAGGGCCATATTAGTAGACTATTTTTCCAAATTTAGCACAGTCCCTAGGAATATAATGCTGAATTTTCTCTCCTGTTTCCAAGCAATATGCTTCAAAGTGCAAAGCTGTGTATTGAACCAAGGAACCCGCCTCCTATTATCAAAGTTCTTCTTTTTCAAAAGGTCTATATTGTCTAAAACAGTTTACAGAGAAGTTAACCCATTAAACAAACTCAATTTGTAAGTAATTAAGTAATGTTTATCTATATAGCACCTTTCACAGACATAGAAGTCACAAAGTGCTTCACAAAATTACAATACAAATTAAAAGATTACATTTACGGTCAAAAGACATGGTCATAAAATAACCCTTAGAGGGAGTGGTGGCCTGGGGTGAAATACGGCATAAGGCTTTGAATCCTGAGATTGGAGGTTCGATCCCCACAGACTGCCACTCGGGTCCCTGGAGCGTTAATCTCTTAACCTGAACTGCTCCACCGCACAATGGTAGAGTTCACTGTTCTCAAGGGGATGGGTTAAATGCAGAGATAAAATTTCTCCAATGTGAGATCAATAATGTTCAATTTATTTATTAATCTACTAGAATTCTAATGCTTTCTTAAACAAATAGGTTTTCAATTCTCTTACATTGGGATTAAATTTGTGAAATAATAAGATCATATTTAATCCCATGAAGATGTTGTTGGGACTGAGAAGGTCTGTCAGACGTTCCAGCGTAGATCCGATGCTGCTAATTAGAGTTACCAAAACAAAACTGGTTTATATCTGCTCAATTATGTTCTGGACGACCCCATCAGTTATTTACAAGCACTGTCAGACCACTTCTTTGAGTTTTCCAGCCTTTTTTAATCTGTCTGCTCATATGGTCAGAAAGCCTGAACACCTGGACACTAAAGTCCAGGATTTCATCCTACAGACATCAGTAAAACACATAATACTGCATTCCTATTATAATGGATTGCTAGGGTTAGTGGTTGATGGAAGAGATGGCTTGAATTTCCTGCTCCTCTCTCTTCTCCTTACTCCAGTTCTGCACCCTCTGGGCTTCTTTTTCAACTCAGGTGATACGAAGGGTAAAAAAAACAACTTGCTGTTGTTGCTATGGTTTATATAACTTAACAAAAGTCCAAAAATATCCAGCACCAGAGGATAAAAAAGAAAAAAAAAAAAGAAACTCAGGAACTTCAGTTATCCTAAAAGAACATCACAATCCAAATCATACAGCCGCCTCAATGTCAAGCTACCTTAAGCAGAACAAATCCAGAAAGGCTGCTAATAAAGCAAACAATGCTTCCCTAACATCCCAGCAGAGTCCCAGGCTCATCGCCTTCATACCACAATGCTTGGATGCAGTAGCAGAAGGTTCCACATAAATCTGTGGAGGCATCCTGTGGATGTGTCCTGAATCTCTAGAATTTCTAGAATCTAAAGTTAAACAGCAAAACCTTTTAAATGTATCACTTCCTGTTTAAGCATGACTTTATCTAATTAATTTACTGAATTAAATTACCTTTTTCAGTTAAATTCTAGATGTTTCAGATGGATCAGTTCTCACACTTTCTTTTTAAACGAACTGCCTGTTCATCCTGGAATAGATTTTATTATGTTGAAAGGACTGACATTTTATAACCTTGCAGACTTTTCCACCTCTAAATATAACCAGGGAATCAGTGAGCTCCTTTAAACAATTGTTGGTTGTTGTTTTCGCATTAAATTAAAAAAAAAAAACATTTTGGAGGCCGTTGCTTCCCCTATCCATTGAAACCTATCAAATGCTGGACATGTAAATTAATATATATATATATATATATATATATATATATATATATA
>JAGKQL010000008.1:4513351-4809161 GCA_018398635.1 Cyprinodon brontotheroides
ATTTCTCTGTACTTGTGGCAGTGTAATGACAATAAAAGCTGAAAAAATAATACATTTTTCAGATTTCAAAAAAAAGAAAAACTGCAATATTTGTTACTCTAAATCTAATTGATTTGAGGATGCTTATTGGAAAACTGAAGCACACCTCTTGCTGTTTTGCTTACTACTGATTATGTTCCACTTTTTTTAATTAGAACTTAAAAAACCCCTAAAAAGTTTTTTAAAAAATACGCAGGTTGAGTGATACACTAGAGTTTATGTTCTAAACATTTGCAAAGATATCAAAGATATCACAAACATGATGCTAGGATTATCACTTAAAGACCAAATACGTTGTTTTTTAAAACTTTTCTTATATTTGCATTTAAAAGTAGGCCTTTTTCAATTAAAACACTGCATTAAATGTTTACTAAAATGTCAGATTAGAACATATATCTCATCCTTTTTATCATGTAATGAAAGCAGTATTTTGTAGTGGGGTTATAAAGGATCTCAATTTACAAACGTATCTATCAGTAAAAGGGTAAATATATAGGGAGAAAAATGAATAGTATATAAAGTCAGCAGCAGAGAGGACGATTGAGCCACTGGCAAGTTTCTAATTTATCTAATTTATAAAAAAAAAAATGAAAACATACACATGGATTTTATCTCCTGCTCCAGGAAGCCCTTCAGGTCATGCTATGGGTGTAGCTGGTGTCTGGTATGTGAGGGCCTTATACCGACCGTCCAGGTTTTCTGGCGGCGTTCACCTCCAGCCAGCCCCACGGTTGGCGTAACAGTGGTTCACCGCCAGCACAGAGCCCCTATCGCGAAAACGGAAAAGTTTTATGGTGGCCGCATAAAATACCCAACATTTTCTGTTACTTTATAGGGATTTGTTGTCGCTGGAATAGTTTCCAAGAAGAAGTGGATTTAGTTAACGCCAGCATGAGCAAATACCTCATCATCACCATCTTCATGACTGTTTTCGCTATTGGCTTCTACCTGCTGCTTAAAATTGTTGGAGTGGACTTGCTTTGGACCATAGAAAAAGCCCAGAAATGGTGCATCCGGCCGGAGTGGATCCACATGGACACCACACCCTTCGCCAGCCTCCTACGTAACATGGGTAGTCTGCTCGGGCTCGGACTCGGACTGCAATCTCCGTTCTACGGTGACTTCAAGAAGAACTCAAATGCTGCCTTCAAAATGGGGTGCATTATGATTTCTTTGTTCTTGCTTCAACTCTTGGATGGATGGACATTTTCCTCGGACAACCATGTGTCTTTTTATGTACTATCTTTTGGTAAGAGTGCTTTTGCACTTTTAATCCCAACTATTTTGGTTCCTTGGGCTCTCTGCAGGATCTGCAAAGGAACTGAGGTTGATAAGAACTTGTAATTTAGATCTGACATGGTGCTTCAATTTAGCTACTTTTTTTTTAGCTATTCCTTATTTTCTTAAATTGTTTCCTAATCTTTATTGAAGAAAACTGAGATAAAATAAGCCAGTAATTTACTTAATACAGTGCAATGCAGTGTATTTTCCGCTAGAAAGATGCCAATTGTAATGCATCATTTGCACCTGAAACAACAAAACAAGAATAGCACTTCCAGTATGAGATTTTCTGGTCATTTTTCAGTGGACTCTGCATATAACTATAACAGTTTATTTAGGTTTTCTAATTAGCGTTAATTGTGTGAGACGTCACTACTTCTCAAAAATAATTTCCACATGTCTGGGACTGGGAGAAACTAACAAATTTAATTTTTAACTCTTCAAAATATTTCCCAGATGCATCAATTCGGTTTTTCTCCAATATTGTTCACAGATCTGTTTAAATCTGTGTTTCTGAGCATTATTACTTGGCTAAAATAAGAGCAGGCATATCAAGAAGCAGATTAGACAACTTATTTAGTGCACAGTTGTGACTGTGGCCTTCCACCTTAAAAGGCCCCTCTAACGTGTGGTTTTACTGTATTGAAAGAGTTCTGAATCACAGACAGTATCTGTTTAGACCACAACACATCTCCTTTAGTGAGATTATGTGTTCATGATGCTGGTTGGATAATCTGCCAAATGCCTTTGAAGACAGTTTGTGGTACAAAAGTCAACGCATAATTCTCAGCTCATATAGCTATTCAGGCAGCCATCTTGTAAATTACAAACTCTCTCAAAACCCACAATACCCACAAATCTTTGATGGTGCTGTGTGATAAAACTCCACATTTTAGAGTGGCCTTGTGAAGCACACCTTGGCAATAATGCTGTCTAATCAGCATCTTGATATGCCACACCTGTGGGATGCTTGGATTATCTAGGCAAGGGGGAAATATTAACTAAAACAAAGGTTAAGACGATTTGTTAACAGTATTTGAAAGAGAGTCTTTCTTTATAAAAAGAAAAATTCTTAGAGTCCGTCACAATACTGCAAATCTTTAAGGACTCTTAGGCCAAAGGGGAACTGCATCATTGGTTGACAGTAGCAGTGGCGTCCAAATAGTAAGGAAGATGGTAGGAAGAGGAAGCAGGATACTTCTCTTGAGTCCCTATCAGCGGGTGTATAGTTACCAACAATCCTTTGCATGACAGGGCATATCAGCACATCCTATGTCGCAGAGCTGAACAAACCTACATGATACCTCAATCCCAAACCAGCACCTCAACATTAACCCTAAGTACTGTCCCTTTCGTCTGTGCGTTCCCATGGAGGAGCTGCCATTTTAAGAGTGGTCCCAAAGCCTGTAGTGGGTAGGGTGGGTGGACTGTCCATCCTTTAAATAGTGGGTCTGAATCCAGAAAGTCCAGCCAACTGTCTGGAATTTGGCGCGGGTGTATGGTGAACTAATGGAGGAGGAGACATGGAAATTCAAATGTAAATTCAGCTGTTTTGCTGCATTTTGTTACATTGACTGAAAATCTCAGGTTAGGAAAAAAAAAAAAGTAAAAAGACATAATTGATTACAAAGGGGAATTTCATCTATGAATTATTTTTTTTGACTGTAGAAATAATTTTCTAAGAAAGGGGTAAATGTTTGGTTTCACGTGAACTTATACCACAGAGCTACAGCCATTTCCACTGGAGGGAGGAGGGATTCCCATTCTCATTTACAATAGTCACAATATGACAAGCACCCTCTACTTGCGTGTCTGTTGCATAACAGCGTCCATAAGGCTGACGGCTGTCTGGATTCAGCACAGCAGTCCAGAGCTCCTTACCTACTCTGGATAGAGTTCTTACTGCCTACCACATGAAAGGTGAAGGAATAGAAGCTAAGAACAGCAGCCAGGAGCTACACTTTGCACAAAATTCAAATAAATGTGAGCAAAAAACAAAAGTATTAGATTTATATTTTTACAAGTTTTTGTGGTATTTGACATACTGTAAACCTTTGCTAAGCAACTCTTTTAACGCATTGAATTTATGCAACATATGCAAAGGAGATGTATTGGGGACTTAAGGCAGCAAGTTGATTAAGTTAACTCCTTAAAAAGGATAGAAAGAGGTCAATTTAGGTTCAATCATCATTGTACTGAGGCAGCATGAGCATTGCAAACATCGAACCTTCAGCATCAACTTGTTTTCTGTTTTTTCTTTAGTAAAACATTCTGCAACAGTTGAATCATCTTATGTCCTTCTGTATCTTACATAAAAAAGCACATTATAATTTAAAATGTTTTAATATGAGAGTGAGTTTTAATGCTAATAGCAATGAATGTTCACATATATTTGTAATGTTTACTGAGTTTAATTCCTTAGTCACTAATACTGACTTTAAGAAGATAAAGAAGTGGATTAGATTGAAAGAGGTGTTTTATATTAACATAGAGTTCTATAGCCTATAATTCTATAATAGGTATAAATCTTGTAGATCTGATAGCGGAGATGTAGGAGTGGTTGTTAAGTCTTGTTAGATCATTCCATTTGCAATTGTTTAATGCCATTAGTGATGATAATTTGTTAAAAAACTCGTGTCTCCATGGTTTTACATGCTAATTCTGTATGAACAAGCAATGATTCCATCTTGTCTCAAGTAATATTCCATAGCTTTGGTTTTTGAAGCTCCTACATCTCCTTCCTACCTGAAATCCGTCCTCAATGTTAATAAAAGGTTCCAAAGTGGTCTTCAGAGTCTGTCTTTGTTTAACAGGTTATCACTTCTTTTTTTTACATATTTAAAAAGAGCAAGATGAATAAGATTCATCCACATTATATTAACTGAAAGTCTAAAAGAACATAAGAAAACAATTACTGTTTGACCCTTAACTTTAAATAAAATCTAGACACGGAAAGTTGATTTTCTTTACTAAGGAAAAGTTTTTAAATAGCTTTTGGTCAGAATTACATCATATTTTACTTAAATTTAACAAAAAATAAAGCTATAACAGACAAAACACAGTTTCTGACTTTTAACCAAATGATTATCGTATTCCCGTTTACTCAAAGAGTATAAAATGTCTTTTTTTTGCAGAATGTTTTAATGTAGCACTGAGTAATTCCCTGGTAGGAACAACTATTAAACATTAACCAGAGCATGCTCGCTTCACCCTGCAATCGCACATAGTGACTCTGTCTTTCTCCACAGCCACGCACTCTTGAGACAGATGCTGGGTCAAGGGGCAGAAAGCGAGGCAGACACTGCGTGTATCACTTAATACTTGACACTGAGTAACCTGCGTGGCTCAAAGGATAGACTGAGAGCTTTGGACATACAGTACAAACATCAGCAGGATTGCACGGGTCAATATTTCACGGTAGAACAGACACACCTTTGCTCTGCAATGTTCCTGCTTAGTATGTTATTTAATCTGCTGATAAATTATAGGTCACCTAAAAGAGAACCTAACCTTGATTTGACATTAAGAATAAGTTAATCCTTATGCATGATTTAGAATTTATACATTTTATTTTCACTTGTTAGATTTTAGTGTAAAGAAAATGCTAATTATTTCCCTACACATCCAAACGATGACAATCAACCTTAGTAGTGAGGTACATTTCTATGAAGAAATATTTGCAGTTTAACAGTTTGAATAAAGGGAACACATTAGTGCAAAGTGCATCCAAGATATGACCGAAACTAATAACTTATGTTAGATTTGGCCTACATTTAATTCCTTAATATTGACACAAATCCTTTAACTTTATAAACTATTACTGCCCTGTTCTTCTAACTCAGGGGTCTGCAACCTTTACAATCCAAAGAAACATTTAGAGTCAAAAGCATTACATGACTTTTTTTTTAATAAAAAAGATCACTTGCATTTGATGAATATCTACCTCAGTCGTTTTTTAAATAATCATTGTACCTTTTCACATTTTAGGTCTCAAAAGAAAACAAAAACCTGCAAAAAGACTAAAAGTACATTTTAAATGGTTTGCTGAGACTTGTGAAAAATAATGTAAAAAAAAAACCAGAATCGTTCCTACTTTAAAAGTGCAAAAAATGCAATCAAATTAAATGATTTGAAAGAATTAGATTAATCTTTATTATTTTTAGCAAAAGTGATGAAGAGCCACTTATGGATCCGGCGCCACAGGTTGAGGGCCCCTGTTCTAAATGTTCCTGAATGACTTAAATGCAAATATCTCTCCTGTGCACGTTTTAAGGTTTAGTTTGGGTGGAATCTTTCAGAAATCCCTTTATGGCATGTAATGGCATGAATCTTATATTAATTAGAGTTGTTTTTCCTATAATGGTGCATTAAACTACCCTTCCTTCAGAGTGGTATGACAATGAAGCAAAGTAACTTTAAAAATTTTTCAACATAAGAAATGGATAAGTTTTAGTTGTTTAGTTATGTAATTCTTCTCTATATTCTGTTCTGATGCAAATTGCAGGCTCAGACAATATGCATATCGTTATTGATACTTGGCAAACTGTCTCTCGGCAAGTTTCGGACAAACAAACATGCAGTCCTGAGCTATCGTTATAGTTATGCTGCTATAGGCTTAGACTTCTGGAAGACATAGGGACCCCATTTTCATCATTCTGCTTCTTTCTGTCTCTATTCTCCTACTCTGCAAAATCTGTTAGTTCAGTCTGTAACGTTATGCTCTCCCTACTATGCTCTCCCTAGGTGCTGATTTGGGCTGGATTCAAATTTAGAAGTTGATATTTAAAGAGTAGTTATAAAAAAAAAATGTGTCACTTTAACTAAACTCTACTATTTCCAATAAGCATGCAAATTGATGCAGGATTCATCTTTCCAACCGTGAAACAAACCATTCAAACTAGTAATAAAATACCTGCAATTAATATGCCATGATGCTGAAAATGACAACACTTCAACTGTGGATTTTAAAAGCAAGGCTTTTTTCAATGTTTTTATGTCTCATGTGACCAGAGATGGCAAAAGTACTCACTTTCCGTACTTGAGTAAAAGTACAGATACTTGTGTTAAAAAATACTCTGATAAAAGTGGAAGTACTGATTAAACTTCTTTACTGGTAAAAGTAACAAAGTACAGGCTTGTAAATTTACTTAAAGTAAGTAAGTAAAAGTAGAAACCACTTTTTCATGCCGTTGCCTACATTTTAAATGGATGTTCTGCCAATAGGACTAGATCTCCGTTGTGTTCATTTTCAATCATCTCGTCGTCCATGCTACTATGCTAACATACACCGCCACCAAGCTGCAATGATTTGCCAAAATGAATACCGCCCGAATCGTCGATTCATTCATCTTGTAGTGGTCGTCCAAATGCAGCGTAGATTCCCATCCAATTAGATTGAATTTGGTATTGATGACGTGAAAAAAATAACGGTAACTCCACTGAAATGATTCAAAACTAAAGTGCTTGAGTCAAGTTTTTAAAATGTAAGAGGTAGAAAGTACAGATATTTCATTGTAAAAATGTAAGGAGTAGAAAGTAAAAAGTCGCCATAAAAAATAAAGTAAAAGTAAAGTAAAGTAAAAATATCAGAAAAATCTACTTGAGTACAGTAACAAAGTATTTGTACCTTGCGTTACTTCCCATCTCTGCATGTGACACAAAGCAGTATGCTGACCTGAGCTTTGTGAATAATGGGATCATAAACGGAGAAAAACACCAAATCCCAGTTTTTTTTTTTTTTACAGGAACATCATATCTGCTCTTTATCTCTTCCTGTTATTTCCGGTGCTGATCTCAAAGCTGCATGTTAGAACTCTACATTCAGAGGTCACTTAACATGTGAGCTTGGTGGTGGTTGGGGGGGGGGATCAACAAGGACACACATCACAACTGCGTCAGGGACATTGGGCAACTGTTTGCATCGATTTACATTTGTATCAGTCAACTTGATGAGCTTTTTTTCTTTCTGTTACACTGTCCAGGTCTATCTTATCTCTACAGTTCAAAGAAACGAAAAAAAAAAAAAACAGAAAACAAACATGAGCTCTAGCTGGTGAGCAAATTCACAGCAGTGTGCCTCAGAGTGAAATTTGGACTGAATGTTTCCAGAATTATGGCTGCAAAGCGGTGCAGTTGTTGGCAGCCCCTGGTGTCCCTGCCATGGATTTCCTGTGTGGCATTTTGCATGTCCATCCCCATGCATGCACAGGTTACTTCCATGTGCTTTAGCCTACTTTCACAGTATCCAATGTGGGTGGAATTCAGACCTTTCCACAGTGCAGGAGAAAGAGGTAAAGCAGCAAGAAGATAAAAGGAAGGAAAAAATGTGGTTGTAAAATACTGCAGTAATGGCGGATTGTGATGCAAATCCCATTTAAGGATTTAAAGGAGCTTCAGAGTTTGGAGAGCAAATCTTCAAGAGTCACCAAACAGAACAAGCTATGGAGATGTGATGTGAAGTGTCAAAGCAAGGAGAATCAATAACAGAGTCAGAGCAGCTGAATACCAGACGGTTTTAGTGACATTTATGCACCATGAGGATGCATTTTTTTATTTCCAGTAGGACTGAGCATAACACACTCCACATGGTATCACCTTGCTTGATCGTACCACAGGCTACAGCCTGAGGAGAATCCATGCAGGGTCGTTGAGAGGAAAGCAGAGGCACTGGAAGCAAAAGCGAAGATAAGCTGAAATCTGCTTTTAAAGCAGTCTGGGCTTCCTGAACACCTCATAACCACAGCTTGGTGCTAAACTGCTTTACAGATGGTATCATCACAGCAGAGGAGCCTTAACCAAGTGTTCAGTCCATACACTGCACAGTACAAGGACATACTTAAAGTCTCAATTAGAAATTGTTTATTACTGATGTGATGCTTTTGATTTTCTGAGAAACTTCCTTTTACATTATAATTTACTCTAAGCAACCCAGGCAGGTGCTTTTCCCTAGTGAAAGTTATGCATATGCTTGACTACTCTCTGTCTGTTTCTGATGCCTTCATTGTTCATATGCAGATTGAATATAATTCGGCAACATTTGATCACCTGTTATTCACTGTAATCTAGAAATAAGTCCTAAACCTCCAGGAATGTGGCGCTGACGTTTTGTATATTTGCAACGAAGAGAAATAATTTGTTTATAGATGTTTGACATCGGCCTGTTATTCAGTGTAGTCCTGTTTCTCTGACTGTGACTGGATGGATTTGCTCTCTTCATCATCTGACATGGGAGCTGGCTGGGAGCTCGTCTCCCTGGCTGTGTGTTTACAGTTTCTTTTGGTATCTCTGCTTCTAACTCCTTAAATCCCATTCGGCCTCGGCAGATGGCCGCTCACTCTGAGCCTGGTTCTGCTGGAGGTTTCATCCTGTTAAAAGGAAGTTTTTCCTCTCCACAGTTGCTACAAATGCCTAGTGTGAGGGATTGCATTCGGTCAATGAGTGCGATGCAATCAACTCAGTTTTTCTTAGATAGAAAACTTTGAATCAATTTGACTGGATGATCTGGTGAACTGTAAAGAGATTTGAGATGGCGTGTTGTGAATTGCTGCTATAGAAATAAACTAATTGAGTTTAATTTAAACTGAAGGAAATTCTTGTTCTTGTTCTACAGTTTTTCTGTGTTTTCTGGATGTTTCCAAAGCCTTTGATCGAATCAATCATTGCAAGTTATTTAAGAAATTATTAGGGCGAGATGTACCTGGATAGTTAGTTGGGATAATTACACCCCTGTCCGACCATGCAGGTTAAGTGAGGTTTCTCATTTTGCTCCTCTGTTAAGCAGCTCCTGAATATCTGTTCCAGGTATGGTCATGAATTTTACATCAAGTTCAATGCTGCCAACATTTACATCATGATTGAAAAAACCATGACAAATGAAAATGTATTTTCTGATTTATGTGGTCAGGCTCTTCCAGCAACTGTATCTAGGACATTTTGTTACAAATCATACCTGAGTTGACAGGGATATGCAGATGTGTAAAGTTTACACCTAAACAAGTTTATAGTTAACTATTCATATGGGCTAAAGTGCTCTGTTCATGTTAAAACGATGCTCTTCAGAGCTTTTTGTTCTTCGCTGTATGCTACACACTTTGAGGTGCAATAACAAAAACAGCACCCTGCAGAGACTGTTTCCTACAGTGAATACTACTGAATGTCCCACAGTAAATGACATGCATGTGAACGGTGGTGCCTGCTGCTGCTCTGCAGCCATACAGAATTTGAAGCGCTGTTAGCTGTCTTAACTCAGTCATAGAGTCTTTGGTTTGTCTTGAGAAAATCTGTTAGATTTACCTCTAAAATGTTGCATCACTGGTGTTCATATTCATTTGTATAAAAAAAATTGTATTCTACTCTACTTGTTTTGAATATCTTTTTCTATTTCTATATGGAGCTGCTTTCCAGACTCTTTAATAGATTTCTATTAAATAAAAAAGTAAAACCAATTTAACACATCACTCTGTGAATAATGAATTGACTTCATGTGCAAGTTTCAGTTTTCAAACTTGGACAAAAATATAGGTATTTTAATTTAGTCAGATGAACCAGAATGCATTAAAAATTAAGGATTTTTGAGCCATCAGGTTTTAAATATGCAAGTTTTCAATAAGTAGACTGCAAGTTTAGATAACAAGCCTTCTGGCATGTTTACAATTCGTACAGTAAAAATAAAAGTCCAATATTTTCTGTTTCATTATTGGATGCATTTACATCTATTTAGTGACACCTACAGGGCAAAATGAGTCAGTCTGCATTCTAAAAATAATTTAACTTAAAATCTCACTGGAATTTTTAAAGTGCAGAAAAAAATCAGCTACACTAAAAGCTACCCTGTTTCACCCACTGATCTCTAGTCACTGGATTGCTGAAAGGCAGTTGTAGTACACGTTGCTGTGAAGTCACCAGCCGCCATATTGGTACTCCCTATTTAGACCGGTCAGAATGTAAACAATACATGCGCTACAGCATAGAAAAACTATGATTTTCTCATTTTCAGGTGGGCTTAAGACTTTTTAAAGATAAAGGCATCACTTTAACACACACTTTCTGTTTCATAGCAGCAGATTACTCTTGTTTAAGATAAAAAAAAATAGGCACATCACATTGCATACAGTATGAAGTCTATAAATCATGAAATGTATCATTTTACAAATCCACAACAAAATTAGTTTGAAATGGAGCATAATGATGTAGTGAGATATTAGGAATATTAAACATGCACACAAACTGATGTGTACAAGCAATATACATGTATTGATTAGTTGTTATGGTAATTACATTATCAAGATGTCGGCACATGACTAGTTTTTTTCGGCCTATCAGCAATCCAGTGAATAAATAGAGATCAGCGGTTATATTCCCCCAACTTAAAATGATTTCACAAACATTTTATCAAAACGCATTTTATTTAATAGCATCAATGCCCCAACATTTGAGACGCTCTGACCACTTATGCATTTTCACTGAAAAAAAAAATGAAGCCCATTAAACTAGAACTCATTTTCTAATTATCCTGTCACAATTACAAGATATAATGTATAACATTCAGAGCAAGAAAATGGTGTTTCCTATAAATGAGCGACCTTTAAATGAGGATGACAAAATAAAAACAAGCAGAAAAGCACTGCTGTGTACTCCAGCTGCAAAAAAAGGAAATGTCACAAGCATCCGAGGACAAAATGTTTAATTAAAATTGAAAAACACACATTGCTATACGATTCGTTTCCTCATTTACTGAGGGATTTTTTTTTTAAGGGTTTAAAACAAGCAAAAAACAACTTACAATGAAAGAAAAAAATAATAATAATAAGAGCTAAAGTCCATTTATGTAGCTATGAATTCATGGAGGGCTGGGTTGATTGTATTGAAGTTGAAGAATGTGTCGCTGTAGTCCTGCAGACGAACAGATACCAAAGGGGAACCAGGGGTGCAGCTGATTTGGCTGGATGATCAGTACAATGCGTCAGCGTTACTGCTTCGAGGCCTCTTGATTTTCTCTATGTTCTTTAGGATCATGTCGTGTAACGTTACCTGTAGAGGAAGCAGACGACAACATTTCTGTCAGGTTAAAGAAGCAGGAATCACATATTAATGGGAGCCGATATGACAAAAAACGTACGTATTGATTTCGGAGCTCTGACACTATGATCTTCAGACTGATGTACTCCTTCTCATCAATTTCTGTGACTGTGCGCCGATAGTCCTCCTGATTGAGAAGAAAAACACATTTGATAAGCACAAGTGTGTAAAATAATGCCTCTAGATCTGCCTATAATATTTCCATATATTCTTTACTCATCCATTTTATACAGGGCTTTAATCTCTCATGCACCTAAATCACCTAAAGAGCATGATACTGCCATCACTATGCTTCCCAATTAGAATGTAGAATCAAAAAAATACTTTTCGTTTACGGGATTAAAAATCAAATTAGCGTGATCTTATTTCCTGTACTTGTTCTCTTTCCTTTGAATCGACCGACAGTCTAACATATGATGAGGAAACAATAAAATGTTAATTCATTCAAAAGTTCTTTACTTACCACGTGAGGATATTTGGCTATTTTAGAAACCAGCTTTGCTCTTGTGATGTAATATCTAGAGATAAAGATAAAATACGACATTTGGATGTTGAAAACCCTCTGGATGGTTTTTCTAAGCAGCGTTTGGAAGCAATGCTGACCTCGATATCTGGTCGAGATAAGAGGCCGCCTCTCCTTCAACTGTTCTCAGTTCAGCAACCGTCTCCTCCTGGATGGAAACTCCAAAGTTGTTTCCATCCTCTATCCTGGGAATGAGGAGCTGAACCCACATTTTCACCTTCATATCGAGACAGATAAAAAAAAAAAAAACAATTAACAAAAACAGAAAAACATTGAGGAGGGGGGGCTGGTTAACATTTTCAGTTCAATCAAATCTGATTACATTTTTTTTTTAGGAATAAGGTGTTTATTAAACATATCTATCTGAATAGGAAAGCAGGAATAAGTCAACATCAGGCCAAAACCTTGACTGAAGTAGTGCTAGCGCCACCTGCTGATTTTTTATGGGTAATGCAGAGAAAATCAGCGTTCCATGATGTTGTTTCTGTTTATTCATAAATTACACTTTTATTACTACTATAAATGAAATACATTCTCCATAGGTTTATTTTTTTAATGTGCAACGCATTTTTGTCAAAATCTAATTATTTCACTCTTCCTTTGAAGTTATTGAGTTAAGGCCAGACCACAGCTCTTACATCCCATCTTTAACACCCAAACCCTAACTTTTTTCGGATATAATGGCTGCATGGTGGTGGGCTGGCCAGCCAGGCTGACATAAACTGAGCATTAGTCAATCTGCTAAGGCTCAATCCTCTAAGAGCAGATGTTATCTATTTGATTGCTTCTAAATTGTTTGACTCGTTATTCCTGACTAAAATCGGGCTGTACCTGTTCCTTCCGTTTGCATGTAGGGTCCCTCGATGGGTCGCTAACGAGATCAAGTTATGGCTTTTACCCCAGGGTAGGGGATGGGGAATGAAAACCGGTTCCTGTTCAGAACCCGGTTTTCTGTCATTCGATTCCAAGGCAAAGTTTGGCAGCTTCGGCTTAGGGCCCGACATCGATTCCAGGAAGCACCAGAGCCTAGCTAGGCAGCACGACTTGCGTCACGTTTTTTACGCAAGTTACGCACACGCCATTCAGTAAGCAAGTATAATGTGACCAGGCGTAAGGCTAGAAAAGCAAAACAAAAAAATGGCATCCCATCGGGTAAAGCGATCGAAAGCTTGGCTTCATTTTAAGGAAGAGAAAGGTGGCAACAAGGAGCTTTGCAATCATCGCAAAGTGGCAATTACATCCGTGGGAGGAAATACAACCAACATGCAGAAACACCTGCGCTCACAGCATGGCATACATTTTAAAGAACGTCGTGTTTTTGATGCTTTAGGACGAAGCTAAAGTTGCGATCAGCATGAAAGGCAACTCTGGTGCTAGTTTTATATCGTTGGCTGTGCTTAATGTGGTTCCTTGTAAATCTTCTGCCATTTCTGGAAATAAACCAATTTCCTACCTTTCTTTGGGGATATAAAGGGAGTGTGCCTTCCTCGTTAATCCAGCCCTTCACTTCACTACTACTGGTAGCTGGAATTCTTACATGAATCGAGCTTTTGCAATGGATGTAACGAAACATGCTACAAAGTTGCTTCGCATTTCAGGGAGCGAGAGAAAGGTGACACTCGTTTATTGAAATCAGGGGGAGATGAGTTTAACTCCTGAAATTGTACAGTAATGCTTTTTCATTCAACAGTATCAATAAGGAATCGAATCGTTTCACAGAATCAATAAGAAAATCGGAATCGTGAAAATCTTATCAATTCCCAGCCCCACTTTAGGGTATGTATAGAATTCTGCAAGCATAAACAAAGCAGTCAAGCTAAAAAAAAAAATAGACTGTTGTACTTTGTTTGCTTTTCTCCTGAGCTCCTACCATGACTAAGAGCACTGTTTATTGAAATGCTTCATTGATTTTGTTTGTCAAAATGTCTGCTTGACAAACCAGGTTTGTCACGCTATTCCTTCACTTAGTATTTTCCTCAAAGTGGAAGTATTTTACTTTGCATCTCTCTTCCTGTCTGACTTGTGACACTCCCATCAGCAGGTGGGAACCACACAGACTCAGCAGCGGGGAATCACAGGCGGTCTGCCTCGTTCAGTTCAAACTGATGTAATCGCTACAGACATTTTACGACCTGATCATCTTCATTCACCTTAAGGTTTTATTCCCCATATCACAGATATTAAAGATTAAAAAATAAAGGTGATCATTAATAATTTTACTCAGACTTGGGGTCCTTCAGCACCACTATTGATGAGAAATGCTAAATCAAACAGTTTGAATAAAACCTGGCCAGAAGAATTTTCTCATCAAATGAAATAATGTTTACAGCTTTGAATATCCTTCCCAGAGCCGCTTTGCTGTACTAATAAAGGCTGGATATCAATTTCAATATCAGTATTCAATCCGCTGTTGATTCTTGAAATTTAGAACAGATTATTTACTGTATGACCTCAAACTTCTGGCATTATAAACATCGTTTTAGTTTTTATCTGATTTAAATGACTGTAGTTATACAACACATTAATAGTAGGGTTGTCTCGATAAAACCTTTTCATTTCCGATATGATTCTGATATTGCAGCTTTTAGAATTGGCCGATACAAATATGGACCTGATACGATATTGGCATCAATCATATCAGCTTTTGTTACTTATTTTATACTTAATAATGATATAAAAGGCTAGATCCAATAATATTACTAAAATCAGGGAAATAAAAGTCAGCAAAAGCTGTGAAAGTAGCTGATTCATGTCAAATTAAACAAGTTTCATTCCGTAAAAATTCAAAAAATATCCACTGGACTTGCTTTTCAAGATCTTGAAAAGCAAGTCCAGTTTCATTTACGGAATGACTATGACCTGGATGACTGAGAACCTTCATCAGCATAAATGAGTTTCAGAAATTTTTAACAGAAGCAGAGTTTCTATCAGAAAACCCTAACCCAGAAAATATCAGAGATTTTAGATGCAAGTCGATAAAATACAATATTCCTTTTTTGACTGATAGAGTGATATCCCTAATTTATCTAAAATGAATACAGCAATATCAGTTGATGGGGAAAGTGTACAAGACTGTGGTAGGGATGCAAGATATTGGGATTTTGGCCGATATCCGATATGTCGATATTTTTAAAACTCATGTAGCCGATAACCTATATCGATACTGATGTTAAAGCTGGACAAAAATAAGTAGTCATTGAAAATAGCAGTTTTCGTTATCCATTTCTGACACTTTGAAAAATTATATAGCAAATATATACTTTCATATGCTGATATCAAATAATAGTTTTAAAAACGCGGTATCGCATCTATTTTTTACTTTTCAAAATCTCGCGGAAATTTCATCGAATTTCTGTTACAAAACTCATTGATATTTTGCAAATTCTTGTGAGATTTTTGTTATGTTAATAAATAGATCCCCTATATCAATATAGCAACATATAAAAATATGGCAACATTTCCTCATGACATATAGCAATATTTCATTAGTAAAAAGAGAGATTGATATGGTGTTTTTAAATGGCAATATATCAGCATATGAAGATATTGGGATATTTTAATGTATCAATATTTTTCCCTCGTTTTTAGAAGTTTTTAAGTCTGTAAAAAAAGAAGTTTTTGAGGAAGAAAGAAGAATTTAGTATTTTTTTTTTTAACTTTAGAAACTCAGAAGCTGATCAAATATCGGGTTAAATATGGGGTGGGGTGGCCGATGTCCGTTCAGTTTTAAGGCCGATACAGGCCGATACCGATAGGGGGGCCGATTATATCGTGCATCCCTAGACTGTGGTAAATGCACTTTTGTTATATGAATCAATATTTAGGATTTTATATATTAATTGATAAATCAATTTTTTAACACAATCTTAAAAGTGACAATAATCAATTAGTTTTAGGGTCAACTGTGATTAGAGGGTTATTTATATAATATAATCGAAAAGAAAAATAGATATAGAGCTCCTTTATAAAAAACATAGCTTAAAAAATGAAGTGATACTACAGTAATTTACCTGTAATCTAAAAAAAAAGTTAACAAATTATGGTTTTTAATACCCATCGTCTCATTTTATTTACACATTGGAGAACAAATATCAAGGCGGAGGGACGTTACAGACTTACTGTGTTGCATTTCTCTATGAGCGTCCTGATCTCTGGCTTGACCTTTTCAATGAGCTCAACAAGGTTCTCATTGCACTTCATCATCCCACCCGGCATGACGAAGACCTTAGTGCCGGTGACTGGAAGAGGAAACGGAAGAATCAGATGTTGAACATAAAGACCAGATGGATAAATGTTGACCAATTGATAAAGAACTGACCTTTGTCTTCTCCACTTCCATCTTCCAACTTTCTCTTCTTAGCATTTTGCTGTAACAGACAGAGCTGATTTAAAAACTGCTCGGAGTAAAAGTCGTCCTGAGGAACCGGAAGCTTGCGACTCACCCCTTCCAATCCGTCATGGAGGTTTGAAAGCAAGATGGGGTCCGGGACGGTGAGGTTGATCTCTGAGTGAATCTCTTTCAGATCAACAATGTTTATGCAGGGGTCCTAAAAACAATGTTTTATTAAACAGGATTACCATCATCTCTAAGGTGAAACAATAAAATAACCTAGCAGCAGGCTGAGATAAGACAAAGATTAGACTTGTAAGTTGTTACTAGGAGTGAGAGAAACATTCTGGAATAATCTACAAACGAGTCTTCAACTCACCTTGAGGAAGTGATCAAGTTCCAGTAACTTTTTGGGGAAAAAGGTTGCCACTAAATCCTCTGCCTGAAAGAATAGAAACACATTTTTTAAGGAGAATAATTTGAAAAGTGTATGAAGAACTTTTCCTTGTGAGAAATGTAATACTTACTTCTGCTGTGATACGTTCCCTGAAAGCATCAACCTGCAAACAATAAAAATATTTGGTTCAATTAGAACAAGAAGTTTTCCCAGTTGAGAGGTGTAATGTTTTATTTCTTTATCTGATCGCAAAAACATTCCTTTATACTGGAATTGGGTGTTTGAAGGCTAGTAATTGGGTTTATATTAAACTACTCTTTAAGTTTTTATTGGAACAGATCATTTCTGTTCAAACTAAAAGACCAAATTAATGTCCAAACTTCTTTATAGAGAGACTGTATTGTAATTATTATCATTTTATTCAGAAAATGTGACATTTCTGAATGACTGCTGTACAACTAGATTTTTCTTCAAAATGGCCAACATATGCCTGTTTTCTAAATTTGGGACAATTCATTAAGGAAACGTTAATTACACAAATAAAAGAAAAAAACCCTGAAAAAATTAGTCTTACATTTGCCAACATTTTCCCAAGATGGCCTCTGATCAGGAGGCTAAAAAAATGAAAGATATTCCTGCTTTGGTCCAACATCAACAATTTGAGGATTTGGAATGAAATAAGATTTAAATAAAGACATAAACAAGGGTAAATTTATCCCCCCAAAAAATTCTCTAGGGCTATAAATACATATTTGGCGCATATTTTAATCTCTTCATGATGCAAAGTCATTTGAATGGAAAAGTTAGAGCTAAGGGCGAGAATCTACTAACTGCACAGGTAATAAACAGGCACCTTTGGAATAATACTCATCACTGATGCAATGTCCTAAACACAGTTTACATTTTAACACAAATAAGCTTTTAATACGTTGCAAGATTTGGTGGTTTAACAGTTTTACTGTAGAGCTATAAGATGCAGACTTCTCTTCCTGTCTAAGTTTTAATATTGATTAGTCCAAATGAAATAATTTAATTACAGCTGCAGCTAAAGATTTTTTGCAAATTGATTAATCTGTAGATTATTTGTTATGGTGTATCAATTAATAATCGGATAGCCAAAGGTTCCTTAAAGAATGTTTTTTATTAAATTAAACCAGGTCAAGGTAAAACTTTACCACTTGATAGAGCATGTTCACAGATGAAGCTTTTTTACCCCCTTAAATGCAAAATATTTATATATCTTGATATAATTCCTGCTCTAAATGGGTCACTCTTTCAGCTAAAGGCATATTTTACAATCTCTGCACTCCAGTTAATTAATCGCTAACTAGACTAGTTGATTTAAATTATCACGATTAATCCGACAAATTCTAACATCCTAAATTTAATACACAATTGGAAATTAGTTCTCCAAGACATTGAGATACTGTTACTTTTGGAATGGATCTTACAGAAATGATTTACTGTTATTTGGTGCAAAGTACATTTTTCTTTTTCCTCAGTTCTGCAGAATGATATAAACCACCAAGTAAATAAAGTTAATCAAGCATCTATTGTTTTTTTATTCCCAAAACCTGAAGATGCTTTTTTATAACAGCAAAGTATTTTATTGTTTATCTTTTAACTCTTCACTATTATGCTATTCTTATACATTTTTCTAAAGTCCATATTTGTGACCATTTTCTTTCTATAATCTTTTTGCTGCTGTAAACACCAGAATTCCCCCATTGTGGAACAATCAAGGGATTTTCTATTATATTTAAAGATTTCTAGCTTTGAAAAAACAGGTGGCTCTAAAAGTTGGAACCGATTGGAAGAAAGTTATTGTTTTAATACATGCATCTAAATAACACATCGGTTCATTTAAACTGATGAAAAACAGTCTTGGCACCCCTCAATTAAACAACCTAATTTATATATACATAGATTTATAAAACTAAAATATGTGTTACAAAAAGCTGATTTTTAGGAGTTTTCTTGCTGAATTTAAATCACAAAATTACACTTAAATTTATTTAATGAAAAGAAATGTTCCGCTTCCCTTGCTATGTGTGCTGAATGAAAGAAGCATCAGTGTTATAATGTCGGTTCTGTGAAAACATCTGCAGTAAATAAAGTCAAAAGCCGGTATAACTATGACTCGTCCGATTAGCCAAACCGAGGCCTCCATGGCCGCATGTGCTCCCCGAGCTGCTTCTAACCCAGACAGAAGCCTTCTACCAAAAACCTACATCTCATTTCTCCGTAATATCACCATCTATGTAAACCGGCAATTCTTTGAACGGTTGATAAGAGCGGGCGGGAAACCGGCCGGTCAGTCACTGTTAACGGCTATCAGTCAAACACACATTACGAACCAAGCGCGGCTAGCAAGATGCTATCGAAGACTGTTAACACCTCGCGCCGTTGACTGAGCTCCCAATGGCCTCTGCTCTCACCTTGGTTTTAATTTCCCTGTCCACCTTGAGGAGTGAAGACATCTTCTGTGATCAAACAAGTGGATAAATATCTTCCCACTGGCATGAAATTCTCCTGCTAATCGTGTGGCTTGTCTCACTTTTCAGCCACACTCTTCGTCTCTTTTTCTTTGAGTTGTTTGGCGTATCACAAAGCCCCTGGACGTGGACTATCGCCCCCTGCTGTGATAAGTAGGAACGACAGCTTCTGTCATGCCTAAATTTTAGGGGTGGAACAAAAAACTGACGTTAATTAGATTTCTTCTCCGAAAACAAAAACAACCTTGAAAATAAGGGAAGAGGATTAGGGCCACTGAAAAAAATAAATTCAACTAAAATAAATAAATAAATATTGTTTCAGTTTTAACTTTTTTGTAGAATTCTGACTCTTAATCTAAGAATTCAGATTTTTTTTTCTCAGAATTCTGACTGAATTCTGACAACTAACAAATATGTGCTAGTAAGCATCAAACCATAGCTTATGACTAGGAGACTAAACTAGCTCTCTTGTTTTAATCACCTTCTGCTATTCCATTAATGAAATAGCATCACCGGGGACCCATCGGGCACGTTAAAAGTCGCCTAATTCCATCATTTTCCACCAATGTGTTACGGGGCCTCCCAAACAACTCACATCATCTTTTATTAGTGAAGCTGAGTGCTCCCACATCTCTTCCTTCATATGGTGCCCTTTAGGATTGAAGATCTTAAAGGGCACCTTAAGATCCAAAATTCTGACATTAAAGTAAGCATTCTGAAAAAAATAAAGTCAGAATTCTGAGGTTAAATTCAAAATTCTGACTTTTTTCCCATATTAAACTGAAATAATATTTAACAATTAGTAAACTTTTTACATTTTTTCAGTGGCCCTAATCCTCTTCCAAATTAAAAAGTAGTGTGGAATGAAAAAAAGGGTTTGCCTTGCAGAACGAATCTAAAACATTGCATTGTTGCCAGAAAGTTGGATTTTTGTTTCATCTGACCAGAGCACCTTCTTCCAGTTTGCTCTACGTCTCTCAGGTGGCTTGTGGCAAACTTTAAACAAGACTTTTTATGGAAATGTCTTTCTTCCGTAAAGGCCAGATGCGTGCAGCATATGACTGACTGTTCTCCTATGGATAGAGTCTCCCACGTCAGCTGTAGATCTCTGCACTTCATCCAGAGTGATCATGGGTCTCTTAGCTGGGTCTCTGATCAGTCTTCTCTTTGTTTGAGCTGAAAGTTTAAAGACACGGCTGAGTTTTCATAGATTTGAAGTGGTCTGATACTCCTTCCATTTCAATATTATCGCATTGCCACGGTTCTGCCTTGGGATGCATTAAACCTTTTGTATCCAAATCCAGCTTTAAAAATTCTCCACAACAGTAGGAATTTACCTGCCTGGTGTGTTCCTCGATGTCTTCATGATGCTCGCTTTAAACAGTACCTCTGAGAATATCACAGAGCGGGTCCACTATGTATACAGAGATTTCAAGTTTACACACAGGTGGATCTCTATTTATCATCGACTGTCAAAACTCTTTATAATTATACCACCTGACTTATTTATTCATATGTACTTTACAATGATGTTTATTTTAAATCGATTTTTTGCTTTAACCTTTTTATGATGAATTTATTACTACTTTAGTTATTCTTAAATTTAAAGTGCATTACACATAAAATATATTATTACTATTATAATTATCATTTTTACTATTATCAGGCTTTTTTTAGGTCAACATTGGAGCATTCAGAGACCCTCACTGAACTTCTGGAGATAGTTTTACTGAACTGAAGGTAAAGGGTCCGATTAAACTCTCCCAGTTTTTTATTTGTTAAAAATAGCCTGAAATATCCAATAAATTTCATTCCACTTCATGATTGTGCACCATTTGTTCATTCTTATCAAAAAGCATACAATTTAAAATTCATATCTTTAAGTGTCGGAAGTCTGAAATGTGACAAAAGGACGAAAAGTTAAAGGGGGCCAAATACAGTTAAAATTAAGAAGTGGGCACGTTTTTTGGTGGATTGAGATAGCCAGCAAGCCAAGAATGTATCAAACTGTGGAGTAAAGTGTTACAGGTCTCCTCTGTTTTTGTGTCACAGTAGGGACTGTAATGTGACACTGCAGTGACACAATGAAGTGGCTACAAATCTATAAAAAAAGCGAATGATCATGCTTGCCAGGTGTATTGTGTTGTTAGGTTGTAACTCCAGAAAAAGGGAAAAAATGAAGCAACTGTCAGCTAAAGCAGAGTATCCGAGAAGGTGTGAAGCATTCAGGTATGGGATGGAATTTTGGTCCCGGTGTAGATCAGATGCATATTCAAAAGAATTTCTGTGTGGAATTCCTGAGATTTCAATTGAACTTTTCGCTGAAACTTGCCCAAAAGTGCAAAAATACGCTAATTGAATTTTGGTACCAAGTGGTGCAGTGGGTAGCAATGCTGCCCTTTGCAGCTGCCTTGGAGTTTCGATTCCCAGCTTCGGGTTCTTTCTCCATAGCCTGGGTGCCATTCAGAACTCAACCGCCCTGGTTTGCCGCCAGTCTGATGTTAGAGATTAGAAGCCATTCTCAGCAGTAGCAGAAGTATGCTGCGCCGACAATATCAGGCGGGCCAATCAAATTGTCAGAGGGCGTGGCTTTTATAATGATGATGGACAGAATACGATCCAACAGTAACGACAATCACGCCGCCACCAAAGCGCCGCTTGGGTGATACCAATGGCTGTCGCTGGAGAGAGTTGAGGTGTGTGTAGATAGGGTTTATTGGGTCTGTTCTACAAGATAATCAACAAGCAAATTAATTTTAAAAGAGGAACAGAGAAACGCTTATCAAGGCTCATATCTTCTTATTCTAGGATGTGCAACTGCGCGTTGATTTGGATTTGCGACGACAACAACATATGCCTCGCTTAACATAATGGTCACGCCAGATCCGTTTATCTTTATTGGTTGTAGGTTATATCCAATTGAGTGCAGAGGCATTTTTTCCCTGGTTTGATGAAACAGCGCCATAATCACAGCTCTATGGAGCAGCATCATCAGAGCGCCATTCTGACTAGAATTGAGTAGGACTTCACGTCGAGCTACTTTTCTCCATGGACTTTGCATGTTCTCCTCCTGCATGTGCGGGTTTCTCTCCAATTATTCCTCCTTCCCCCAACAGTCCAAAAACATGACAGTTAGGTTAATTGGTTTCTCCAAATTCTCCTTAGGTTTTAGTGTGTGCATGAATGATTTGTTTGTCCTGTTTGTGCCCGTGTTGCCCTGCGATGGCCTGGCAAACTAAATCCAGGGATGACCCAGCGTCTCGCCCATTGACAGCTGGAGATAGCCACCAGCACCCCTCATGACCCCACTTGGGATTAAGCGTGTAAAGAAAATGGATGGATGGATGATCTCACATTGGAGAGATTTACCTCTGCATTTTAACCCATCCACTTGGGGAGCATGATCGGCTGCCATGGATTGGGCGTACGAGGAGCAATCAGGGGGTTAAGGGTTTTGCTCAGAGACCCAGAATGGCAGTTTGTGGGTCACTACCCACTTTTGATTTAGAAAATAGATCATTTAAATAGCTAAGGAAGGTCAGATGTGAATAGATGTGGTATTTATTTGTTTTATATAAGTAAAATGTATCCATATTAAATGTGTGTTTCAGTTTACTGCAAAGAAAGGGAAGGAAGATTAGACATTAGTAGATCATCATGATCGGGGCAGAGTGAGAGGAAGCAGCAGCCTCATGGCAATACCAATAAAAAAACACACCTATGTCAAAATGCAAAATACACAGGACTATGTGGTTACAACCTGAGGAATAATTACAGCTTGAGCTGAACCAACACTTAGGTGAAAGATTGGGGCATTGCTTAGGCATTCTTTATATGCATCATATACATAAAGCACCGGATTACAAGACATTACATCAGTTTTATACAAAGTCTGTCCACAGTCCACCTCTGGTGCAAAGCACCTCTTAAACTAAAACTCTTAACTCATCCCTGACCACTGATGTTTCTGCACCTGACTCTCAGAGGTACCAAAAAGTCACCAAAACTGATGCTACCATTGCATTTGAAAAATCACTTTGCATGTGGTCAAATTTTACATTTACATATACGGTACTTTAATCATGAATTTGCGCCGTTTGGTCATTAGAATATGATCTGCATATTGATGAATGCAAACACTAAAAATGGTTTGCATATGCTGTCTGCTGAAGAGCAAACGCAAATCCTTTTGCACTTCTTCTGGAGATCTGCTCCTCTTATGCAAACATGTTTGCACTTGTTTTAAAACTGAAGATTAGGCTCAAAATGGCTGACCAAGGAAAAGCTGTGTGAAAAGAATGACCTGGTTTCCAGATATTTCCAGACATTATTTATCATATCATTATAAATGCATCCTTCCATGCAGAAAGAGCCCGGGTCGGGAATCAAACCCCAAACCTTTTTGCTACAAGGCTGCAGTGCTGCTCACTGCCCCACAGTTTAAGGGAAACTGTTGCTTATGAAAATAATAAAATAATAATACATATTTCCGAAGAAACCTTCATCTTCATGTTTGTGACATCCTATAGATAATTTTTTTGGAGACAAAAAGGTAAAAGCTACAGCATGTTGTGCCCTGATTGAAGCATTCTGATGTGATTTACATGTGAAGTGCTTGTCAGCGAAGGGAAAATACTTATGCAAAAACCAAAACAACACAATTAAAAGTATTGGATCAATTGACAAATTTACTCAAGACAAAAATATTTAACCTTATTCTTTCATCTCTCTCACATTATTCGAGAAAACAGGTTTCTAAAGAGAAAAGTCCAATTACTAAAACATGCACAGACTCAGAATCAGGAAAAAAATATTAGCCAAATAAAGCACACAATCCCATATAAAGGTAAAAAAAATATATATATCTTGTTAAAAACTTACAAATTTACAGCGTGTCTAATTTTAAAGTGTGGTTCCAGCTGTAAAGGGTGAAATATCATTTAAAAAATCCAAAAATAAATAGTTTTTCTCTTCTAGTTACTGATGCTAGTATTCAAACATCAATTAGTGCATCCTATTACTAATATTTTGTGGTCATTTTTATTTTACATGGGTGGCAAAGTTTTTGTTTTCACACCCTTTATTTATTTATTTTTGGCAAACATTTCAAAATTAAACTATGTAGGAAAATAGATACATTCTGTGAAATTTCAGGCTTAACATAGACAGGCGTGCTCCTAAATGGCTTGGTATAGAGTCAGTCGTTTATTTACTAATTTTACTTTGACTGTGGTACAATAAGACTGTGGCCACAGATCGATATTTTAATCTTGACTGATGAATCTAATGATATATTCCTAACAACACGTTTTTGTTTCAACTGAATTTCTGTAAAAGACTAATAAGATAATGAATGAAGCTTTTTAATCTTTTCAATCCTTAGCCCATTACCAAATAAATAATAGAACAGAACTGTAAAATAGAACTGTAAATTTACTATATTACTGTTTTTATATATGTGTATATATATATATATATATATTTTTTTTTACAACTTTTCAAGACTGCACTTTTAAAAAAGATGAAATTGTCCAGCGAGCTGTTCCAAACAAAATATCTTACACTTGTGTAAACAAAATGACAAATAAATCTGTCTATATATATGTTTATCTATATCTAAATATTCAATCACAGTGTAGTTTGCATGGGATTCGATTGCACTGGTTCCTGTTCCTATTAGTGCAAGTAATCCAGTGAAACGTATTAGTTTCCCATTGTTTATTTTACTTAAACCGAAGAGAATAATTCATAAACAAAATTTTTAAATTCTTAGTTTACAGTATATTTAAGATGCAACTATTTCAGTAGGGTCCATTCTTCTTTACCTTAATTCTGTAAAAATCACCAGAATATAGAACATAATATACACTGTGAGAAAAATGTTCCATATAACTACAGATCACTTATTGTTACTTATTAACATTTACTGTGCTATGAAAATCCCACATTCTGACACTTTGTTTCAGTTAAATCCTCTGAAAACCTCCAACCTATAGCTGCACCTGTTTGCATAGCATTTTGATCAAATCCTGACAGGGTTTCCTGTCCAAACTATTTTTAAAATCTCACCCCAAGGTTTGGTAAAAGTTGGCAGCCCTGCTATTTATACTGTGAAACAGCCACATACCAAGCTAAAATCAATGAACTAATTAAGTGAATCGCCAAACAAATCTTATTCTAAATAACAAATCAAAAATAAATAATCTAAATTCTACGATTTAACTGAAAATGAAGAAATTGCTCCTACAATGGAATAAAAAAAAGTAATTGCCATTTTAGAACCAGAAGAAACTGAAGAAACTGAAATGGCTAGTCCACCAGGTGGCGCTGAGTGCAATCTCATTTACAGAAGAAGAAGAGGCAGCGTCGTCATGGTCGTCACCGTCTCGCTGTGACGCAGATGACGATGTAAACAAGAGAAGACAGTCGAGGGCAGAAGGGATCAAGCAGGCCGACGTCACCTCAAATGAAAGCCGTTAAATCCACTTCAGACGGCCATGGGGCTCCCCGTCACAATTAAAGTCAACTTCCGCGGGAACGTGAAGAGATTCCTGGCTCAGGATGTGGACAAATTGGAATGGGAATCCGTGGAAGCCTGGGTAAGCTGCTGGTGGGAAAAAAGCTGGCGCAGTTTGGGGAAGAGCAGGCCTAGAAATGGCCTAGCAGACGCGTAAACAGCAGATCACCTGAAGGACGGTCAATTCGGTCAACAAGATCTTAGTTCAGCTGCTCGTTATCAAGGAAAATGTCCTCAGCTTGATTTAATAATGAAGCTTTTATTTTTTTACATTCAATTTTCAGTTGTCGAAACGTAACATTTCTCAGCCTGTAATTGACATTATTGAGTCTTTGTTGTAAGTGTAACAGCTAATTAACAATGTCTGTTTACTGTAGACTGGATACTAACTCTTTTAAATTGCATTGCAGATCAAAGCGTCATTTGGGATAAACCATTTTCAAGTTAAATACTTCGATGAAGATAACGAAGAGGTAAGGGTCTCTGTATGTAAACATGACGTCATGACAGGAAGTTAAAAAAAACAAACTGTATATGTATGGTATATATATATATATATATATATATATATATATATATATATATATATATATACTATATATATATAAATATTGGTTTATATATGAGACAGAGATATATTTCACTATTTTTTATATTCATATTTTTTCTGATTACAGTGGCGGTGCTTTAAGATAGCGGTTCAACTGTAATTTTTATTCACAGATAAGTATCTAAATGATAAACACTTGTTTATATGCATTAATTTTTATTTATTTTTTACTAATTTGTGCACCAACGCAAAGTAATGTAATATAACTGAATTTTCGTTTTCTATTCGGGCATCTTTCCCTGAGCTTTGCTCAGAGACCGAAACTGCTGCCCTTTATTAACATAACGACTCAGTCTGAGTCAGTTTGGGTGTAAAAATCTGGATATACTGTCGTCTAATCCACTGGAGTCCACATCTGGGTGCATGTTTGTAGTCGTCCTATAGAGGGGTTATTTAATTTCCCTTTGGGATTAATAAAGTTCTTCTTAATCGAAATAAGTACAGATCTGGAGTCTAATTCATACTAGGATGAGCTCAGAATACAATGTTAATATTTTATTCCCCTTTCACTATTAGTTACCGCCTAATGTTTGTCTGTTAAATCAAAACCCACAATAAAAGGTATTCAAGATTCAGGTGTTTATAGAAAAAAACATGTATTTTTATGAACACCTGAGGATGTCAAAAGAGGGTTTTATTTCTACTTTCATCATGGTAAAGCAAATAATTCCATATGAGCGGATAGTAAGGAGATCAAAGTTCAAAGTAGGCTATAAGAAAACAGGTTAACTAAACAAACTGAAGTTTCATAATGAAGACAAAGTGTGAATGGGGATTGATTAGACTTTAAAGTAAAGAAAGCAGATGCGTTAACTCAAGAAAAAAGCATTTAACCTCTTTCTTTCCTTTGGTGCACAGTCCATAGTCCAGCCTAAAGCATGTGACTCTGCCCCACCCTGTCCTCCTTATTGTATAGTCAAGAACAGGTTTATTCTTCTTCATAGCCAGGTTAACTAAAAAAACTAAAGCAAAGCAAAACACACACACACCTAGATTAAATCAGCATTTATAAAATTGAAATAATGATCCAAACAGAATCCACTGGTGCTTATAAGTTCACAGCAAACAGAAAGTGTGACGCTTTTTACTCACCTCTAACTAAAGTCATGTGACCACAGATAATTACAATTTACAGGTTACACTGACGTCCACATCAGCCATAAACACCCCTTCCATCTAAAGTGGCCTGGAAGAGTTTTTTTTCCCTTCAGATTCTCTAAAGATACCTGCTTTAACAAATATATATATGTATATATATTTTTTTTCAGTCTCCGCATAAAGTTTTTCTATGCCGGTTCTCTGCTGTTCCACTGCTTCATACTCTTTGATAACATCCACCTGCAGGATGTGGGTCAATTTTTTTTAAAATTGTATAGATCTGGACTGGAATTTAATTTGTCATAATACACATCTATGTTCAAGCGATAGTTGTTCACATGGGTATCAAATTTTTCTTTTCATCTATGTAAAGGCATGTGGGGAGCTAAGATTCCCACCCTATATATATATCGGTAAAAATACTTTAACTCTATGAAGAGTACAATGGAAATTTCTTTTGCCAGTTTAAGGCAGCAGCTCCTTAAGGCCCTTTTGTACCTTGACTCTGGTTCACTAACCGAGAACGGTTTGAATTGAAAGCAAAGCCACATGTTGTCACTGATTCTAAAAGTTTTTCCTGGTCTATGAGTTTTTATTTCAACTGCAACTAGAGATGTCCCGATCCAGGTTTTTGCACTTCCGATCCGATACCGATATTGTTTTTGGACTTCCGATCCGATACCGATACTGGCCGATACCAGCCTATCCGAGCATGTATTTAAGTTTAAGTTAAAGTATTTAGCCTTAGTTGTAAGACTCATGCTGAAAAGGGTTTTAGTACTCTTGATAACATCTAGCCAGCTGAATTAGGTGAGATTGAATAAAACACAATGCTTGGTAACAACAAACTTTACCTGTTTATTAAGAGATAAACACAAACTGGACAAAATTATGAATAGCAATCTGAAATTGCACAGTGAACAGTAAAACCGTAAACAGTAGTAAAGGTGCAAGTATTACTGTAAGTTTTAATAAAATGCAAAACAGGGGAAACACTGGTGCAAAAAGTGGAATGGATCGCTTCAATCGGCGAAAACTGGAAAATACGGACCGGATATTTTTTAAAAACTGGATCGGCATTTTACATGCTTTGCCGATACGCATTTTTGCCAATATGCGGCGTCCGATCCGATCCGTACGATCGGATTGGGACAAGCCTAACTGCAACATACAGATCAGCCGTCATTTGGGTGATTTGAAAAGTTTCCCTTTCCAGATCTGATATATAACCTTGGTAGTCTCCTCTCCCCCAAAGGGATCCCCAAACACTTTAACTGGCTTCTTTCAGTGGAGAGGAGCAGTTGCTCTAATCTATGCTCCCCATGGAAGACTGCCACCCTGCCTCATTTCAACTGCTTCTACCTGAAATGATCTTGGTTATGATCAATAATTATAAACCAAAGGTGAGAGTGGTAGAACAGAGGAAGTGGTAAATCATCAGCTTTACTTCGCTACCAAACCCTTCCTTTACCAAAACAGACTGGAGAAAGATATTTGAACTAATCTGCCTTAGACTTAAGTCTTACCTCAAATCTGGTTGGATCAGTCCATCGTTTTCTGATTAGGAACCGTGGCCTTAGAGGAACCTTAAGGCTTAGCATATGAACCAAACGGCTCCAATGACTCCTGGCGGTCATGGCCTGAAGATTCCAAAAGAAGAAGAAATTATATATATATATAAAAAAAAAAAAAAATCAAGCCCTGTGCTTCCAAAATCCGACAGTCCTGTGCATGAAAATCAATTTGGGTCAAAGCTAGTGTTAGGAAGTGGCATGTAAGAGTAAAAATGGTTAAAGGGCCAGCAAAGTTTAACCGACTAGCTAAATATGTTATTGGCAAGCAGAGTTTTAATGTGTGACCCATGTAAGCTGTTATTGACGCCGAGCAGTGCTTCATGGTCATTTCACTCTTGGATTGTGTGTTGAAGAGCTCTACAAAGTTCAGAACATCTTACTATACAAATAAGCAGCAAATTTAAAGGTCCAGGGGAGGATGATCTTTTTCCAGGTGGATCATCAAAATAAGTGGTCCTAAGTGTCAATCATTTTGGTGATATGTTTACGTGCTATTGGATACGTGATAGTGGAAAAATTGCTAATCTTCTTTTGTTTAGTAAGTTTGTATGAGTGATACAAAAAGCAACTTTTAAACGGAGCGTGCACGAGCCCATTTCTCCTCACACACGTTTAATAGGTGTTTTCTTACAGGAGCGGGTATAGGGTTGGGCATGTGCAGACTTTTTTTTTTAAGTGGGGCGGGTCTTTTAAAAAATTAGCAAAAATCCTTTACCTTAAAAAATATGGTATTTTGAATTTCCCTAACTAATAAATACTTTTTAATTAAATTGAAAAATGTTTAAACATCTTCATTATTTCTAGGGGTGATACAAAATAATCGTCATGACGATGCATCGCGATTCTAACTTTTGTGATCTGCTGCATCGATTCTTGATGCCAAGTATCGATTCTTAATTAACGAAAAGGAATAAATAAAATACATGAATGGTGTCAGGTCTAAGCACCTAAAACATACATACATACATACAAGGGAAAGAAAGAAGGCACAGAGACAATTAATTTAGTTTTACTCGCGAGGAGAGTAGGAAGAGACTGCGGAGTTTGCAATCTCCACCTCACTCTGCAGTCCCAGCATTCTCCATCGCTATTTATTGGAATCAGTGGTCCCAGCTGCAGTCTCAGCAAACATGTCCTCTAAATCTCAGGGTTCAGTCAAAGTTTAAGCTGTTGAAGCTGTTCACCAAAGTTCAGCAGGTTGAGTGCTGCTCGTAAATCAACCACAACCTCCCCAAAAGCAAGTTCACAAATCACAGTATACTTCAGAAAAGGTGGCTTTAAACACATGCACATAGCACACAGCTTTATGCATGATAACACTACACAGATACATTTATATCCAATTATTCTAACAAATGGTTGGCACACATCCGCCAAAAGCAATTGGAATACAACTTTCAGTCCAGTAGATGTCGCTGTGGATACTGCGACGAGTCATTCATAAACAAAATATGGAGACTGAGAAAATTCACCCCACGGCTCCATCACATTCCAAGTCAGATGCTTGGATGCATTTTGACTTTAAAAACAAAGAATGTAAAAACGAAATTGATATAACGCACGTAATTTCCAAAAGGGGAAATGTCAAACATTTGAATGTTTCCATTTCATTGGTTTAAAGGACCACTGAGGCCATGTAAACGGCACTGTTATTTTAAGTTTAATAAATCCTAAGCACTTTTTGTCAGTCTTTCCACTCCAGTAATAGTAATATTTGTGTCCAGTATTTGTTTTCATGGCAACACCTATGATAGTTGTTTCAATAAATACAGCTATGTATGAATTAAGTTGCTTTCAGTTATGTATCAATTGAAGACACTATCCAGATCTTACCCAGCCAGTCAGCCGCTGGTAATAGCTGTATTTTTTTCTTACAGTTTTCAGTAAAAAATATCGCGATGCATCGCAATATTTCAAGTATCGAGATGCATCGTGATAGAATCGCATCATGGCATGTGAATCGTGACTTCTTTGGCAATACCCACCCCTCATTATTTGTTGACCATTTTAATCTGAACCAGCAGTTTATTAACCTACTACTTCTTGTTACCATTTAGCTCAGTGAGTGTAAGTTATGTGGCTACAAAGAAGGTGGTTTGGTCTGTAAAGAGTGAAATGTTGAGTAAATCTTTAACAGATGCTCTGAGAACTGATCGTTTCAGACTGTTAAATATGCAAACAGATGTATTAAATGTATTTAACTCTGCTGATGGAAATGTAGAGGCATGGATTCAAAATAAATAAATAAAATAAGTACATATTAAGTTCTGGTGTGCTTAAGAGATTTAGAGTTCCTGTAATTAGTTGACTGACTGACCTGAGTAAGAGCTATTTATTCAGGGTTTTGAAGATGGGAACTTATTACCTATTGTATTCACAAAAATGCACAAAATGTCTTTAGAACTCTTCATTTCTTTACAACCGTTTAAGCTAAAAAATCTTCCGTGTGTTGAGATGATTATTTTCTCTTTTTGTGGTTTCTATTTTTTTAACTAATGACTGTATTCCCTCCAATCTTTTTATCTTTTCTTTTAGATTTGCATAAACAGTCAAGGTAAGAACGATATTATTTGATGGTTTTATATCCCTTAAGAAATATGTTGAAAGTAAACCTCACGTTTTTCTTTTTCAGATGAATATGAAGAAGCAATCAAGGTATTTTTTACATTCCTCCTGAAGTGTTTCACTTTATTTTTCCTCAAGTTTTCTCATATTTCATTATGAATTCTTAGTTATCTTTGCAAAATGCTCAAATCTAAACCAGACTGGTTCGTGAGTCTTTGTCACAGATGATTAAATTCATTTTTGTTGTTAATTTCCAACCCAGGAATAATGTTAAATATAAAGCCTTTTATTGTAGCTCTATTTTTTGGCTTTAATTTTATTCATTTTCCCAGAGACTCCGAACTATTCCTCTGCTCATACTTATGCAAATTATACCCACAGCATCATGTTTCACCATGGGGATAGTATAAGAAGGCTATAACGATAGCAAAGCAGCAGCCTAGGTGTGTTGGGATACTTTCCTTTTTTTATTGTTCACTGTTTTATTATTTTCCTCTTCAGAGTGCTGAGAAGCAGGGGAACCAGCTGCACATGAATGTGTACAAGATGAAAGGCCAGGCGTGTGGCGGGCCACTGAAGGCGGAGGTGAAGGAGCTTAAAGGAGACCTCCGGCCGGCTCCTCCTTACCCGTCCAGAGTCAAATCCGTGGATAAAGGCACTCAGATCACTCCAGAGAGAGAAAACGTAAGAAAACAACTTTGTTTCTTTTTTTTTTTGCATTTTAAACAGGTTTCAGTGTAGAATCAGATTCACTGAGCTGGATTGATATCAGCTCCGACATTGACTTATTAGCTGGATCGGATATCAGATGAATGACTCCCATCCAGTCATTTAAAAACAATGTTTTTTCGAGCCTGATGACTTCAGTCACATAGCAAGTTATATAGGCTAACCTGACTCCACCAGATGGATTTGCTCCGCATATCCCATCTGGAAACCTTTCGTTGAAGTAATTTTGGGAAGGGGCGATAAATACTGGTTAGCTGGATTGGCCTATGTTGGTGATAGACGGGCCAAATAAAACCAATCAGATCAATCGAAGCATGGCGACGTACTAACGAGCGACGCTTAAAACACAACCACAAGCCAATTGATAGATCAAACTCTTGCGAAAAATAAGTCGGGAGAAGAGCAAAAAACATCTTTTCCCCTGAGAGAAGCCCTACTCAGAGCAGTGTTTTGCTCTTCTTTCAGTGCAGCGTAATATTTCTCTGTAATTCCCGGATAAAAACTTTTGCTTTCGATAGCCGCACGCCAACGTTAAGCTTCCTCATCGCTGAAGTCGCCATAAAATCTTTAAGACTGAACTGGCCGTCGCTTCTCGCTAAGCGCCACACCTCAACCCGCCTCAAAAGCCACAGCGCTGATTGGACGCTCGCTTTGGTGAAACGGCTCCAAACAAATTTAACAACAGAAAGTAGCCAGACTGATCCTGCGAAGTGAAACCTTGAAAGCTTCCGAGATCAGGATGGTCTCACAAGGCTAGTTATATAGTTCATTGACCAATAGTATTGGCTCGGGATCCTGTACCAACTGAAGAAAACAAAGCTGGATTGGTGCATCTCTAAACGGAAACAGTCAAAACATTGTCAGACATATCTTGTGATGTCATATGACTAATGAATGTATGACACTTCTGCTTACAGGTAGCAGTAAAAGATACTAAGGGGAATAAACCTGATGACGATCCTCCTCCCATGTGGTTCCGATCGTATATGGAGAAGGTTAGCTTTGCCGAAACGGACGATCTGAACTGAACTTTCTGCTCAGACTCAGACTAAAAGTTTTTTTTTTGTTTTGGGTCCTAGTTTAAGGATGAAGTTGTGAAAGAAGTGGTGGAAAGAATGTGCAACGACTTCTCCGGCCAGTGTTGTACGCACAAATCCTCCGATGTGCTCCAAGAGGACTGTGGGGCCATTGAGGGTCCTATCGGGCCCCGACCGGGCCCTTCCAACTGTAACGGATCACTTGGCTACACCCCGAACTGCAGCACCTGCAACAAGCTCACTTCAGAAGGGGCTTACAAATGCAGGTAGGCGTCAAGACAGAGGATGTCATAGTTTCATATAATAATAGTTTTATAATCACCTCCGCCAATGAGGTTATGTTTTTAGGAAAGTTTGTGTTTGCATCTGTCTCCTTTCAATTCAAAATGTCAGAAATAGCTTTGAGTCCAATGTTTTATAGAGTGGACCAAAATCAAAACCTTGTTTCGGCTTAGAAAACATGCAAATTGAACCGGACGAATGGGTCTGCCCCTTTGGAATGAGGGTCGTTTGATTTCTTTGTTTGTCTTGAATTGTAAAAAGCTTCCTGGATGGGAAGCGAAAAGTCTTCAAACTTGCAAACAAAGTCCAGTGGATTATTTTTCTCAACTTTTTTGGAATGACTATGACCTGGATGACTAAGAACCTTCACCACAACATTGATTTTGGTTGTGGACATGAAAATATATATATATTCAATAAATGTTACACAATTAATAAGGCTTTGTAAAAAGGTTTGTGTGAAATTTTGATTATCACCGAGTGCCCTGTGAGGGGCTCCAGCGGCTGGTTATACTCCAGCAGCAGTTTCGCATTGAGCTTGTCACAGATATTTTTTGGATTTATGCCCAATATTGAAGCGTGGTTGCGCTGTGTTATTCAACGCCACAACGCTAAAGAGGGACATTCTCACGAACTAGTTGTGGGTCTAGATGCGGAGGAGGCGCGCGCAGGAAGTGGGGAGACGAATTTATTGTGACAACAGAGGGATCATCCGTTCTTGAAAAGCGGGGATCCAGGTGGAAAAAGAGGTCCCAGTTTTTCTAGCTGGTCCATCTTCTCATGAGTCGTTTTTTCAAAATGGCGGTCATACAAACAAAACAAGCCAGTTAGGTACCAAAACAGGAAATACGCATAGAGTAGAGCTCACGTAGATTTGAGCAATAGAGAGGCCCCTGTCTGCAGTCACCTACAATTTTGGAGAGGTGCACCAGAGTGTCTTCGGAAGGGGCGGGGACACATTTTGCATCTTCACTCGCGCACACACACACAGACTAGGGGTGTAAATAACATCCATCATGGCGATTTGATTCTTGTATCGATTTTCTGACCCGGCGATTTGATTATTTTCGGATACTCAGGAATAAACCACGATACAATACGATTAATTGGTTCTATTTTTAAATTTTTTACACCTTACAGGCTCGACAATGTTTCAAATTTGAAATAAATCAATGAAAGCTGCAATAACGTTATGCTTTTTTTTAGAAACAACAGCAAATAACAGAAGTAGAAAAGTTTTACTCCACCTATTCCTAATAAAACCTCATTCACTGAAAAATAATAATACCCCTGCGTTATTAATTCTTGAAAGGCTTTGCATCAAAAAATACTGCACAAAATCAGTGCAATGAGTGCAATGCAATACCTCGGCTCCAGACGTCCCGCCCCCCCTGCCCCCTCCGCAGACACTCTGCTGCACCTCTCCCAAATTGTAGCTGACCGCAGACAGGGGGGCGGCTTGTTTTGTTTTATGACCGAAATTGCGGGAAAACAACTCTTGAAGTTTGATCTGCTAGAAGAGTTAGGCAGGTGCGCGAGAACGCTGGGAACCCTTCCACCTGGATCCCCTCGCTTTTGGCCATCATAAGTCCCTCCGTGGTTGGACTAAACCTCGCCCCCACTTCCTCTCTACCTCGGCCGTATCTAGACCCACAGTGTGTAGCACAGACCACGCTTCAATATTGAGCATAAATAAAAAATGTCTCAGTGTCAAGCTCACTGCAACACACTGCTGTAAGAGTATAACCAGGAAGAGCGGTAGGAGGGCAAAATAGGTTTAGCGCCACCGCAGCACGGGAGGGAGAATTACATCCAGGAGAAAATGGATAAAAATAGACTGGAGGAAAAAACATGAATCGCATACTCTCTTGCACAGGCGTAGTCGATGCATCGGATCGGATTTACACCCCTAACGCAGACGACCTGGTTTCTCAGTATAAATATCTTTAGATGTAATATCTTTCCTTATCCGGTTTTGTCTCATGTTTTCCCCAAATCCAGGCCTGATTTGTTTTTTTTTTTGATGGCTTTCAGCTGACACCAGCTTGTCACACAGGATCTATTATAGTTTTTTTCTAGTTCTCCAATAAATGTGCATTTATTAATTATTAATGGTAACATACATTTTAAACAAGCTGTTTTAATAGCTCCCTGTCAGAAATGAAATCATTGTTTAAAAAAGTTTTTTGTGATCATCTGAACTATATTAGATTTTTCTAAACTTCAAAACTTGAGTATGTTAAATTATTTCTGTCGTGTCTCTTCCCAGCGTGTGCCCATCCTGCATCCTGTGCGAGATGTGCAGACACAGCCATGATCCGAGCCACAGCCTGGTGAGAACCAAGACGCCTCTCTCCATCCCCGAGCACGGAATGTCGGGAGAGTTTAGGTAAACCTTTAAAAACTGAGGCTCATCCAGCTAGAGTTAAAAGAAAATTCTAGTTGTTGTTGTAGAATCTACATTATTAAAGACGAAGACAAGGCAAAATATGTGTGCTGTTTTTTGTTTTTGTTTGTTTTTTTGGAAAGTAAACCTTTGATAGTCAACAAATAGGTGTTCCTGATGACATTTTAAACCAGGTTCCCAAGGCGAGGAGACAGGACTGTGCGCAAGGCTGAGAGACAGCGCCTCAAAGCTGAAAGAAGGCAGCTGAAAGCAGAGGTGAAGGAAATCAAGAAGAAACTGAGGCTGGAGAAGAGAGGGTTGCAGTGGAGCGGACCTTCTACCTCAGACAGAGCCAGCCTGACAAACATGGCCTCCACGTCCACCCAGTTCCCGGCGCTGCCTCCTCCCGCTGCCTCAGAAACGGCCCCAAGTCCAGCCACAGACCCAGGTCACATCCCAGCCCCGGTCCCCGACCCCCAGGCCTCCAGTCCAGAGTAAGCGCCACCTTGGAAGGGCGTCCGACAGTGCTGGGTACCTCTAGCCCAGCATGGATGCAAAAAGTCTTTTTTTTTTCAAAAAAAGAAATCAAAATATGCCATCTTTGTAATCTAGTCTGTATGAGTGTTTTCGCTGGCTGCTCTGGGGTGGTGGCAAATGTTGGAACTACCTCAATGTGAAAACTGCTGCTGCTGCTTCATATATTTTCTAAAAAAAAAAAAAAATTTGCTTTTGAGCTGCAAAAAAAAAAAAAAAAAATCTGGGGTCCTGCTTTTTTTGATTCATAGAGAAACAAAAGAGATGCGTAATATAGAGAAACCAGGGCTTTTTTTCAACAATGCTCTGTACACTTGAAACTAGGGGTCCCGGGGTCTCGCACACGTCCTTGGTGCCCACTATGGCTGCCTTGTTTCTGGATGAAAATCTGCCTGATAACACCCGTCTGGAGCCTGGTACCAAGTTCATCAAATACTGGAAGATGAAGAACTCGGGCACAATCAGCTGGACCTCAGAGACAAAGGTACCCCCCCACCCCCCACTCAACGAGAGACCAGGCTCCCCCCTCCCTCTCTGTCTCCATCTCTCTATGTCCCCTCTTCATCTCCACTTTTATTCTCTCAACTTTTCCTCTCTTGATTTACTAAAATCTACTAAGATCACAGGAGCGTCTCAGTGAATACCGATAATCTTAATCAAAATTTCATTTGTTTCTGTGTTTAATTGAAAAAGGGAGACGTCTGTATTAGATTTATTCACGCCACAGAGTGAGTATTTTAATGGTAACGGCTTACAGCTAATGAGAACACAACTTTTCATCAGGACAATTAAAACAAGGCTTTTATTAAAAAGGAATAATATTTTAACTTTTGATCCCAGTTTAGACTTGGCACTGCAAAAAATAGAAATCTAAATAAGTATTTTTTTCTTAAATTAAGTGCATTTGTTCTTGAATTGGGGAGGTAACTGAGACACTTTGCAAATGGAACAAGACGATTTATTTTTAAAATAAGAAAAAAGCAACTGCATTGTCTTATTTCAAGTGCATATTATCTAATTACTTATTTTAGGAGTAAAAATACTCATTCCATTGGCAAATCATCCCATTTACCTACTAAAATTAAGGTTAAATACACTTGATTTAAGACATTTTTACTTATTTCTAGATAACTTTAAGCAATGCACTGGAAAAATTATCTAGAAATAATAAAGAATTTCTTAAATGAGAAGGTAAAATGACTTAGTTAAGCCAATGGAATGAGTATTTTTTACTCTTAAATATAAGATATTTAGATAAAATGCACTTGAAATAAGAGAATGCAACTGTGTTTTCTTTCTTATTTTAAGTGTAAATTGTCTTGTTCCATTAACCCAAAATGTCTCTTTACCTCAGCAATCCAAGAACAAATGCACTTATTTTAAGAAAAAATGACTGATCTAGATTTAGATTTTTTCCAGTGTTAACATGGCGGAATGTAATAAGGGATTTGCTTCATCAGCTTCCAAATCGAGCCATAACCCTATTAATACTATAACTGTTAAATAAGCTGCTTTTTTGTGTCCATAGGGAGGATGTCTGGAAGTGAAGGGAAAAGGAAATTACCAGAGGGACATGTGCATCGCTCTAAAATGATGTTCTGTTAGAACACTGCGTTGACTGACCGGAATCCCGCATCAACAGCAGCAGATGAAGGAACTTGATTCTTACTCTAGACTCTGGTCCATGGTTGTCCAAATGAAATTCCTCTTTCAGCCAAAGAAAGGACCTTGGATCTCAACAGCTAAGTCCTTTTTCTCTTTTTTTTTTTTTTTTCTTTTTTTATCACACTTTGTTCATCCGCCAAACTTTCCAATAATATGCTTGGTTATATCAAACGGTTTAACCCTGTAATGCCAAATGTATCGTGATTTGATACATACGGTTTTCTGAAATGTTTTGCGATCTGACACCTTTTGCTGTGGTTTATTATGGTAAAAAAATTTGCTCAAATCTACTATTTACACAATCAGATATACCTGATAACAGAGGGGCAGAAGACTACACAACAAATAATCTTGACTTATCGCAGTATAGTAATAAATTATTAATATCAAAAATGTATTTCTTTTTTTTCTTTTACATATTTTTTAAAAGGCCAAATAATGAATTCAAACCAAAAAAGTAATTTTTCTGTTTTGTTTTATTCTTGGATCGGGCTTTAAAGGGTTAAAGTTAGCCTGATCTGTTTGTGTTCATAATATTAGTATGAACTTTGTTTTCTCATTAGCTGTAAGCAATATTTATCCAAACGTATAAAATAAAAGCTTGAATATAATCTTCCGCGGTGGAATGGATCTGTTTAAGTTTCTCTTTCTGAATGAAAACGCTGAAGTAAATGTTTACATTCCAATTAATTTAGCTGCATCTGCATTTATCCAGGGTTCCTCTTATTTAATCCAGTTAGATTTATGTTGTGATTTAAGTTTTTAAGTCTTTGTTTAAAAATTTTATTTCTGTTGTGTTTATTCTGGTTGCATCCTTTTTGTCCTTGTGCTTTTTCGCATGTGCGTTCCTATTTTTTTGTTCTGTGTGTGTTTGTGTGTATGCAGTTAGTATTCATGTGGGGAAACCTCGGCTTGGCGTCAGAGGAGAGGAGGGAGGTCCCAGTGCCCCTGCTCCTGCCAGGACAAGTGGGCGTGGTCAGCGTGGCCTTTGTCGCTCCCGTCATGGAGGGGATGTACACCTCCCACTGGCGACTGGCGCACTGCGGCTGTCAGTTCGGCCCGCGGGTCTGGTGCAGCATTGTGGTCGACTCTGGCAGCAGCCGGAACGGGCTCGGCCATCAAAGCAAACGACCGGCAAGTCTCCTACTCAGTGACCTCACCTACATCAGCTTCTCTTTACATATATTTAGATAAATATAAATATAAAATATCATATTTTCGGAGGTCGCGTTTCCTATGAACCTTTGAACTAATACAGAATAGCTCTGCAGGCATTCTGAAGCTCCTAGCCGTACATCTCCACTAAAAAAAAAAACTATCTGCCCATATTATCATACTAAAAGTCCAGTTTTAATCTAATGGAAGGAAAAAAATCCAGCAAAGATTAATTTAGTCGACCAATCTTTGTTAGTTGTTCGGCATCTTGTTTCTGCTACAATAATAATTTCAATGTTTAAATTGTGTTTTATAGAAACAAATTATTTACAAAGTCGAAACATACCGGTAGTCGAACATAGCCTTAAACGCAACACTAATCCTGACATTTTGAATTAAAAAAGCTTCCTGGTTGGGAATTAAAACGTCTTCAAACTTGGAAACGAAGTCCAGTGGATTGTTTTTTTTTTTTTTTATTACAAAGTCAATGAAACATTATTATCTGTAAGCAATAGTTGGGTCAGAGATGGTAATCTCTTAATGAAATGCTTGAATATTTAATTTAAAGGTGAATCATTGCTGTGTTCTCCTTCACACCAGACCTGATTCTCACTCATTAGAAATTAACAGAGGAACTGGTGAGGTCCTATAGGCTGCATTAAGAATTCAGCTTCACTTAATGCATCACAGAACCTAAGAGTTTCCAGACTGTGTTGATTCGATTGGTTATATTCTATCTGGGTCTTAAATGTTGAGCCGGATGGGCTAGAAGGAGCAAAACCAGTGTGGATTGGTCACTAGAATATGGAGCGTGGTCGGCCTAACGTCAAGACTAAAGCCTCATTCGGACAGCATCTAGCAGGCTAATGCGCTTCGTTGTATCGCTGAATTCTAACTTGACCAAAACTATTTTACAAGCAGCTGAAATGATTCTCACCTGAATCAGTCCTTATCCTTTCCTTAAGGCCATTGGCTCTCCATCCAAATGACTGAATACACTTTGGTAATGCATATAGGCTGATTGCTGGGCGACAGCATGACTCCAGAAAAACAGCAAAGATTCAAAGCCTCTGTGTTCAGCTCATAGTGATCAGATGGAAGCATTCATATTTTCTCTGCGTAGCTCTTATGGCAGCAGTATGACCACACCTAAAATGCATTGGGTTAAAATGATTGCCAAAACTGATGGTGGACATGCAGAAACCTCTGATAGATGTAACGCTTGTTAAAGGCTAATGACAAGGAACTGACGATATAGATGTAGAAAGATGTTACCAGAAGAGGGTTCGTTGAGGAGCCCGAGGTGTGAATAATCACAGAGACAAAAATAAGGTTTAACTAGTTTTGTATTAAAGTGGCCAAGACACACACAAAAAAAACAACAAACACACAAACATTAATAACAAAACAGTATTTGATTAATTGTCCCCAAGGTTCAGTTAGGTTAGATTGTTAGTCCATACGCTATGGTAATCCAGGGTTGAGAAGAGAATAGTTTTTATCCTTATAGGAAAGAAGAGTCTGTATCCTACCGCACAGGTAGAGGTCTTAGCTCGCCATCTTCAGTTGAATTAGAAAAAGAAAAGGTTGTTGTGAACCAGGTTGTAGTGAAGGTGATGTCCTTTTTCTGGCATAAAAAAAACCTGACCGTTGAAGGGATGACAAGTTGATCTCCGTCTGTGTAGTGGTATTAATGAAAGACAACATGAGCGGTTTGGCCCAAGTTGTGAGAGAGAAGCGAGTCCAAAAGACAGGTTATAATATTAGATCTTTAGGAAGATCCAGTAACTTTTTTGAAACGAGACGCCAACAGAGCATGCAACAGCCACAGGTGGGGAATGGAGGAGGGAGTGGCACTCTGACTCCGCAGGTAAATAGAGTTGGGGTGATGTCGCACAGGGCGTGGCCCGTCAAATTAAAAGGACTTAGGAGCTGAGGGCTACATAGACATCTAAAAGAAGTTCACAGATCGTGAGGAAAAGACCAGAGTGCAGAGAGGGTCATCTCTGTCGTGGTGGCAGTGGGATATGCTCAGAAAGCAACAGAGGAAAAACTTCAAAATTTTTTCAAATCCAGCAGTTCTTGGTCAACATTTAAGGTCCTGTGGTTGAGAGTGGTTTAACCCTGGTGCAAAGGGGACCAAAGTTACTCGTCATGCATAGATACAACAGTGGTTAATACTCTAACCTTATGATCATTTTCGTACTTATTTGGCTCATAGATTCTAGTTTAAAAGCTTACTGACATACAGTATAGGATTCTGTTGATTATGATCAGAAACTGGACTGAAAACTGGTTTAACGCAGCAACCAAAATCCATTCCTTCATTTTCCATCTTGCTTATCCCTTTTGGGGTGACGAGGGGTGCTGGTGCCCCATCTCCCGCTGTCTACAGGCGAGAGGTGGGGTCCACCCTGGACAGGTCGTCAGTCCATTGCAGGGCAACACAGAGACAAACAGGACATAAACAACCATTCACACTCACACCTAAGGAGAATATAGAGAAATCAATTAACCTAACAGTCATGTTTTTGGACTGTGTGGGGAAGCCGGAGTACCCGGAGAAAACCCAAGCATTCACAGGGAGAATATGTTAACACTTTGCAGAAAGACCCTGGGCTGGGAATCAAACCCAAAACCTCCTTGCTGCAAGTTAGCAATGCTACCCATTGAAACACCATGCTGCCCGCAGCCAAAGTCCAAAAGGGAAAATTATTAAAAGTCATTCAGTAAAATAATTATAGATGTTTATAAATATCCTGCTGATTTGAAGGGAAAGAAAAATTATTTTGGGCTAATTTTTTTTTTTTTCTTTCGTCAATGCTTTTAGAATAGAGGCAATTCAAATTCTTCCAGATAACAAAACGTTTATGTCCTTGGAGGTAAAAAAAGGAAACCGTCCAGACAGTTTTGTTTGTCTTTAGAAAAAAAGAAGAAAGTTTGGTAGCCTCGCATTGAGTCTCCATCCTGATCTCGCGAGCTTTCAAGATTTCACTTTCGCTAATCAGTCTGGAGACTCTCCATGGAAGAAAATTTGGAGCCGCTCACCAAACGAACGTCCATTCAGCGCTGGCTTTTGAGGCGGGTTGAGGTGTGACGAACGAGAAGCTACGACAGTTCAGTCTAAAGAAAATGGCGGCTTCAGCCGATGAAACTAGCGCTAGCGTGGCTATCGAGCAAGTTTTATCGAATTACAGAGTATTTCTTTTCACTGAAAGAAGAGCAAAAACACTGCTCTGGAGGCTTTTCTCAGAGGAAAAGATGTTTTTGCTCTTCTCCCACTGGTTTCAGCAAGAGTAGCCTGGCTGTTAGTTAAGCCATATGCTTCGTTGATCTTGATTGGTTTATTTGGCCTGTCTATCACCAACATAGGCCAATCAAGCTAACCAGTATTTTCGCCTCTTCCCAAAATTACTTCAACGGAAGGTTTCCAGATGGATATGAGCGGAGCAAATCCATCTGGCGGAGTCAGGTTAAAAGCTTGGGGGAGTAACTCAAGACTGAAATCTAAAAGAATTATAGGAAATGACCATTCTTTGTTTCCAGCTTTGTTTTATAAACCTAAAAATGGATTTGAAGGCATATTGATTAATGTAATAAAAAAAACCTGTTAGGTGAAGTATGGTTGATAATCAGTACAATGTTGAGGTCTAATGATCCTGCTTTTTTTTTCAGAAGGAGGAGGGAAAGGCAGCAGAGAGGGAGACGACTCCAAAAGAGAGCGGATCTGCCTTCCCAGTAGACCTCCCCCAGGAGGACTTCTACTTTCCATCAGTGGATCTCCTGACGGCACAGGTGCTCACTCAGAAACCCCCAATAAGAAACAGCGTTCTGTCAGGCTGTCAGAGTCACGCATTTATCCAATTAAAATAAGCCAAAATGAAGATATCTGTCAGCAGCTCAGCTTTTTTTCTTTTTTTTCATCTTTTTGGTTTTAAATTCTCTCCAAAAGCAATTTTACTTCCGATTTGCTGCTCCGTTCTCACCGGCTTGTTTCTACACTTAAACACAGATTATTTTTTTAATGTATTATTTGGTGAAGAACATGTAATCAGAATCACATAAAAAAATCAAAAGTTGATCCTTGTTTTTCATTCTGTCAGGTTTTGATGATGCATCTACCAAAGAATATGTGTCTGCAGATTGGATTAACTCCCGTTCTACTTTTAGTCATTCTCACTTTTCTAGGGAGAGGTTATTTCTCATGTGGCTGTTTAAATTAGCAGTAGGGTTGGGAATTGCTCAGATTTTCACCATTCTGATTCCCTTATAGGGTTCTGTTAAACGATTCGATTCTCTTATTGATTCTGTGAAACAATGAACTTGGTAAGTTCACAGTGACATTCGTCTACCTTAGCCTCAGAGAAAACAGAAGGTGCAGCCAGCCTCTGAGCCAGCCAGGCTACCCGTCTCGTCACAGTCATCTAAATCTAATGGAGAAAGCATCCGTTTAATGAAAAAGCATTACTGTAAAATTTCGAAAAAATAAACTAATCTCCCCCTGATTTAAATAAACGAGTGTCACCTTTCTCTGGCTCCCTGAACTGCGGTGCAACTTCACAACATGTTTAATAACCCCAAAGAGAGGTAGGAAATTAGTTTATTTCCAGAAATGAAAGAAGATTTACTAGGAACCACATTAAGCACAGCCAGTGATATAAAACTAGCTAGTTACCACCAGAGTTGCCTTCCATGCTGGTCCTAACTTTAGCTTCTCTACAGAAGCATCAAAAACATGGCATTCGTTAAAATGTATGCCATGTTGTGTGCGCAGGTGTTTCTGCATGTTAGATGTATTTCCTCCCGCAGATGTAATTGGCTCTTTTGCAATGATTGCAAAGCACCTTGTTGCCATCTTGGTCTTCCTTAAAATTAATCCAATCTTTCGATCGCTTTACAACTTTTGTTTTGCTTTCTAGACTTACGCCTGGTCACGTCGTACTGGCTTACTGAATGCTGTGTGCATAACTTGCATAAAAAACGTAACCTAAGTCGTGCTGCCCAGCGCTAGGCTCTGTTGCTGCGTGGAACCTTTAAGGGAACCATTAAGCGAGCTGCCAAACGGTGCCGTGGAATTGGGAAACACGGAACCGGTTCTGAACAGGAACCGTTTTTTGAGTCCCATCCCTAATTACCATTGTTGTTTTGTTTTATTAATATAGATTTAGATATGGTCATAAAGCAATCCAAAAGGAGGGTGGATTGTGGTCTGAACCGTTTTCTATGGGATTAATGGATGATTCTTCCATCAGATGGATCCTAAGCAGTAGAGAGGTTCAAACCCACTGAAGGTTTCAGAGCAACTAGCTGAAATGTTCCTCATCCATAGAGGACACGTGCGAGGCAGATTAGATCTTAAAACATAATGTCACCTGAAAAATGTCTCCGTTATCATTTTAAATAAACTTAACCTTTCATCTTTCTTTGTTTATTTGCAGGATCTGCTGTCGTTTGAGTTGCTGGACATAAATATTGTGCAAGAGTTGGAGAAGGTTCCCAACAACACTCCTGTCGGTGAGTCAAAAGTTCTCAAAACGGCAAACTAATTAGCTGTAAACTCAACTCTTGAGTTCCTTTTTTGGCTGTGTCAAATACAAAGCTTTGTTTTGTCTTTCTGTTTTCACTTTAGCTTTGACACCTTGCATATCCCCCCTCCCCCATGATGCATCAGTGCTGGAAAGGACAATGACCTCACAGACGAAGGAAGAGTCGGAGGCAACCGGAGTCCGAAAACTTTTTGGTGAGATGTGCTACTGACTACTAAAGAAAGATCATTTTTAAATCTTTCTGTAAATCTTTTTCTTTATAGTCAAATAACAAAAAGATGAGCTTTGTTAACTTTCTACAATAAAGCTCAATTTTTTTTCTTCCTGGTAAACTGTCTGGTGCATCTGTATGGGGAAGCAGCGCTTCGCTAACACAGTTTTCAGTGGGAGTGGGGAGCTGCTGACATCTTTGAGCAGTGAAAGGGATGCTTTGAGGAGCTGTTATATCCTGCTGACACGCCACCCCAGATGGCGTGTCAGCAGGCATGTCTCAGCAGGCGTGTCTCAGTGACTTCCCCAGGCTGAAGTCACTGAGGTGGTCAAAAAACTCCCTGTTAGCAAGGCTTTGCGTGTGGATGAGATCCTCCCTGAGTAGCTCAGATCTCTGGATGTTGTCAGCTGTCTTGGCTGACACGCCTTTTCAACATTGCATGGAGGTTGGAAACAGTGCCTTTGGCTTGGCAGGCTGGGGTGGTGGTTCCCCTGCATAAGAAGGAGCACCGGAGGGCGTGTTCCAATTATAAGGGGATCCGACCCCCCCAAGGAAGGCCTATGCCAGGGTGCTGAAGAGGAGATTCCGGCTGAATGTCAAATCTCTGATTCAGGAGGAGACGTGTGGTTTTTGTTCGCTTTTAGTCCCTGAAAACAAAAAACAAAAACCCATTAACACTTACTGACATGAACAGCTTCGTTTGTACATACACATCACTTTAGACAGATTGATTCTGATAACGGTTGCTCCAAAATAATAATAATAATGTGATTAATCCAGAAAAAAAAAAACAGTCAGCAAAAACTAGTTTTTGAGCATTAGGATTTTAGTTTAAGTTCTGAACACATTGTTTTCCTGAGATAAACAAGGGGAGGGACTTGGCTGAACAATAACCAGAAAAGCTCCTGTTTCCCCTGCTGATATCTGTGAAGGACGTATGATGCTGTGGGACCTTGTAATAATTTTAAAAGCTCGAAGCTTCTGGAACTTTTTCAAATGCCAGATAATTTCAAAAAAATCTGTTTGTCTATGTCCAAAAACTAAACCGTCACAACGAGGTCGTACTGCAGGACGCTGACCGAAAACATTTGGCTAAATCATCACAGAAATGTAACAAAATGTATAGTTTTTATAGCTTTTTTTAATCTTGAAGCCTTCAGGCCCCATATAGATTTAAGACAAGGGGAAATCTAATACCTACATCTATTTTGTCTTTCTTACATTTGCTGTATTTTCCCAAGGAGTCAAACTGAGGCCCAAGGACGTGTCAGAGCCTGTAGCGCAAGAAGAGGAGAAGGAAGAGGAGATCAGTGGAGCTCAGTTTCTCTGTGAGACTGTGATCCGCTCCCTGACGTTGGAGGAAGCCCCTGACCACAGGCCTCCGCGCCGAGCCAAGCACAGCAGCCTCAAACCGCAGGGTGAGGTGCCACGGTCACTTCTTCTCTGTGTTTATCGCTCAAGCTTGTCGCTTAAATTTAATTTCCATTTGCCTTTGTTAACCATTTGCAGTTGTTACCCGGGGACCAGGCTTTGGCTTTGAGAGGCCACTTGGGGTTGAGGAGAAACAGAAGGATAGAATTAAACAGGAAGAGATGAATGCTGATAGAATCCAGAGTTTAGCCCCGCCTGCAAACGTAGACTTCAACCAAACGACCCAGGCAGAGGATGACTCCAGACAAAGTGAGCAATATAGCTCAAATTTCCCTTTATTTTAATACTTTCTTACCGCTGTCAAAACTGCAACCAAGCTGGTTATTTTGTTTCTTTCTCCTTGGTAGATCGTGAGCCTGGAGCTGAAAATGAAAACCTCACCGTCAGCTCCCATCAAGATAACGAAGACAAAGAGGTTTTGCATGCCATGCAGAACATGAAGGAAAAGGACTGCGAGAAAGAAGAAGGCAGAACCAGAGAAGACTGGGATGAGGTGATGTTTCCAACGCGCTTTAAACCTTTGAATAACATTTATCATGTTGATTAACAACGAAAGGTGGAATATAACTGGGAACAAACGTGTGTTCTGGATGTACCCAAATCAAATCAAGTGTAACCAATTTAATTCACTTCCGTTTAATTATATAGCACCAATTCACAACACATTTCATTTGAGGCACTTTACAGAGACAATCCAACCAGATCGCAGTCAAACTAGTTGATTGAATCGACTCATTGATTCGAAGGCAATCCCTCATACCAAACATGCTTGTAGTGAGAGTGGAGAGGAAAAACTGGAATCAATGTTTAACATCTGGTAATGGTTAAATGGACCGGTGTGTCATCAGATCTCAGTAAAGATCCAGCTGTTCTGTTACATTAGAGCAGGGGTTCCCAAACATCTCAGCCTGAGATACCAAAAAAAAAAAAAAAAACTCAGAAGAATGACAATCGCCTGTAAACAGATATAATTACTTCAATCTATATTTATTTATATATAAATTAAGCATTTGTATTAGGTTTTTATACTGCTAAGCTGCTGCTCATTCACTGTCTGAAAGCTTTACAAAACCAAATTTCGTTTTGTATAAACTGTGAATACAAAATGACAATAAAATTTTAAGTTTAAAAATGAATGTATTCTTTAAATACTTTAACACTTTAAATTTATTTTTAATATTTAATGGTACATTTTACAATTCAATTATATGTAATATTTGAATTATGTATCAGATAAATAAATAAATGTATTGATTTAATTGGACATTCGTGTTCATATGTTATTATTCATTTTGGCCTCCATATACTTCTTGCACCCCCCGGGGGGTTCCGATCTCCACTTTGGGATCCCATGCATTATAGAGCAGGTCTGCATCATGAAGACCATCATCTGAGCAGAAGGATTTCGTTTCCACTCTTACTTCTTGTGAAATTTCAACCAGTCCTCATCATCCAGGGCTCGATGTTAACCATCGCCCGGGGCAAGTAGTTTTATTGTCGGAGAGTACAAATTTCATTGCATTTGCCGCCGGGCAGGACATTGGTACAATGATCATAAAAAAAATATATTTATCACTCAAAATTACTTTAAAAATCACCGCATTATTCGGCTGAAAATCCACCCACAAGCTTTGCCGCGCTTATCTTTGTTGTTTTGTACACATTCTCGCGTGATTTGAAAAAGCTGAGTGATTTTCCGCTAGATGGCGTGATTCAGCTCTTGGGGAGAGAATTCTGCAGAGCAGCAGCTGAATGATCAATTTAATCTATACTATAATATACTGTAGCTAGATTAAAAATGATCAGTCAGGGATTAGGAAAATAATAATAATAATGTATGCGCACAGTGTAAGTATTTCTATCATATGGCAGTCTTCTATACATTGGTCATACATTAAAAAAAATGTATTACATTTTTTTCCCTTAGACATTGGAGTGGTGCATTCAAATGTTATAGAGCTAAACATGTTAAATTGGTGAGTAGTAGTAGTGTAAGTTTTTAACCTGTCAAGTCTTTTTTTAGATTTTTAACATTACAATTTATATTTTTCCAAGCACACAACAGTTTAAAAGCAAGCGTTTAGTTTGAAAAGAATGTGCAGGAAGGATTGAAAAGCATGTTAACGTCGGTAATTTAGGCTTGAGTTCATTATCTGAATAGCGTTGCATAGACACACCAGGAACCTGGAAACTTACTAAATTACAAAAAAACATTTAAAAACAAACATGTTTCATTGATATATATACAAAAATGAATATGTAGGAACTATATTTATCAAACATTATACTGGGTAAGTAAAAATTGTTTCTGGACAAATGAAATGTGAAAGCCACTTGCCCGAAGGGGGGACTTAGCGGGAGGATTTTAGCCGTAACGGAAGGATGCAGCCATCTGCTTTTACACCTCTGACTCTCCGAGCAGCTGTTCCTTTAAAAGCTTTAACTTTTATGTATTTGGTTAATATGCATATGAAAGTTATCACCCAAAAGTTGCTGCAGCGAATTGATCAGCGAATGCAACTGCGTTAACACTTAAAAAACAAAGATGTTTCAGCACTTTTATAAAGCCTAAAAGCCTCCCTCCTCCTCTACCTCAGGTCAGCAGCCAGACGTCCTCTGTCTCCTCCAGCGACGACTACATCATTGTTCTCCCAGACTGCTTCGACACCAGCCGACCGCTGGGGGAGTCCATGTACAGCTCTGCCATGTCACAGCCCGACACGGCCGCCGCCACTGCGGCTTCGTCCACCGATCCTGACCAAGAGCAGGAGAAGGATGAGCCCTGCAATTTTGAGCCATGTAGGGAGGCTCCGCTGACGGAGAGGAAGGAAGAGGAGACCATCGCCGTGGAGGAGTCGCTTGGGAACACCTGGCCTCTCCACGTCTCTCCCATCCACAGCAGTGTGAACCAGATGCTGTGTGCGTCCCAAACGCTCGACGCCGTGACCCTCACCCCAGAAGTGGTGCCGCCGCCTGTCGTGCCTCAACCCCTGCATCCAACACCGGTCATCTACTCGCCCAGGTTAGGCTGAGACTCATTAGGATTCAGGGCTCCTAGTCGGGCCTTAATAATAAATGGAATTTTTCATTGGCTGTTATTTTAAATAAATATATATATATTGACTTGTATTGGATCCATATGATACTACACTGATCACTTAGGAAGCAACACTGATTGACAATCAATTCTACACAATTCTGTGCAAATGGATTAGACAACAGGTGGATGTTATTAGCAATTAGCAAGACACACTGAATAAAGGAGTGGTTCTGCAGGTGGGGACAACAGACTAGTTCTCAGTACCTATGCTTTCTGGCTGATGTTTTAGTCACTTTAGAATGTTGTTGGTGCTTCAACACTTGCTTTAACATGTGACGGATTCTGCAACCCACATAAGTGACTCAGATAGTGCGGATCAATGCGAGCTGTGGCAAGAAGGTTTGGTGTGTCGGTCAGTGTAGCGTCCTGAAGCTGGAGGTGCTACCCAGAGACAGGCCAGTACACCATGAGATGTGGAGGAGGCCATAGGAGGGCAACAACCCAGCAGCAGAGCTTTGCAAAAGGACATCCAGCAGGCCACAAATGTGCATTTGTCTGTACAAATTGTTAGAAACCGACTCCATGAGGATGGTATGAGGGCCCGGTGTCCACGTCATGCTGGATGATCCAGGATTGGCAAATCCTACACTTAAACGATGCAATCCTGGCAAATCCAGGATGCAAATTTGCTACTGGCGCCCTGTGCTCTTCAAAGATGAAAGCAGGTTCACACTGGGCACATGTGACAGACGTGACAGAGTCTGGAGACACCGTGGAGAGTGATCTGCCTGCACCATCCTTCAGCGTAACAGGTTTAGCAGTGTGTCAGTAATGGTGTGGGATGGCATTTCTGTGGAGGGCCGCACAGCCCTCCATGTGCTTGACAGAGGTAGCATGACTGCTATTCCTCAGACCCCTTGTGAAACCATATGCTGGTGCAGTTTTCCCTCGGTTCCTTCTAATGCAGGACAATGCTACACCTCATGTGGCTTGAGTGCGTGAGCAGTTCGTGCTGGATGAAGGCATCGAAGCTATGGACTGGCCCGCATGTTCCCCAGACCTCAGTCCGATTGAGCACTTCTGGGCATCATATCTCGATCCATTCACCAACATCACGTTGTACCATGACTATCCAGGAGTTGGTGGTTGCTTTAGTCCAGGTCTGGGAGGAGATCCCTCAGGAGACCATCTGCCACTTCATTAGGAGCAGGCCAGGCATTGTAGGGAGGTCATACAGGCATATAGAGGCCAGACACAATAATGAGCCTCATTTTCACCCATTTTAAGGACATTACAACAAAGTTGAATCAGCCTGTAGTGTTTTTCCACTTTAATTTCGTGTGCAAGTCCAAATCCAGGCCTCCATTGGTTAATGCATTTAATTTCCTTTGATGATTTTGTTGTCGGCACATTGAATTTAGTACAGAACAAAGTATTCAATGAGAATATTTCATTTATGGTTTGTTATTTGAGTGTTTCCTTTATTTCTATGAGCAGTATACTTTTTACATTATACTTTTTTTATATAATGTATTGTGACTTGCCTAGATTATTGAATTCCAGATTTTTTTGGCTCTTTAAATAGAACAGCAATCTGGAGTAGAAAAGAATGAAGCCTTAAATGGTGAAATATGTGTTTCTGTTTCAGGTCAGAGGCTCTGTATCTGGCTGGGGATCCCAGTCCTCCAGCCTGCGAACCATTCGAGCCACAGCCACCAAGGGTTCACCTAAATGGTGAGTTAATCCATCCCAGCGTCTGGATGTGACCACATTACAAAAACACAACATAGGCTGGCACATAAAAATACTAGTTTGCTTATCCATTCATGTAAAAATTAGTCAGTTTAGCTTTACTGTCTGCTGTTTAGACTCATTGTGTTTACATGACTTAGTTGCTTCATAGTTTTAAAGGAAGTTAGGACTGCACAGGAAACACATGACAACTGCAAGAACAGAGGAACTAGCACGGCACGCAGGTTTTCAGGATTTGTTCCCTCAGCAAAGAAGGAAAAACAACAACTTATGTTCATCATCTAATGAGATCTTTTTGTGGGTTATTTCCTTTTCTAGTATCATCCGGTTTGTCCAGATCAGCCGGCTCAGCATGCAGTGCCTTTGAGGCGTACAATCCGAGAGCGGGCAAAGCGCTGCAGCCAAGGTGCAAAACAGCAGAGTAAAACATCTTATGCTTCAATTTCTGTGCTCTAGTCTCTTTTTTTTTCCCCTTTTTCTTTCTGCACTGCAACAGAATTTAGTCTGATAACCTGAGATGTAATTAGCGTAATCAGTGAGTATGACTGTGTTTGCACCAGGGGCCAAGGAGGCATCACAGAGGGACTTGTCAAAGGGGCCCTTTCTGTGGCCGCATCTGCTTATAAGGCTCTCTTCACTGGACCTAACTGTTCCATACAGGTACATGACCTAAAAGTGTGTTCTATAACTAAAATAAACCTCCAATGTGAGAGCATTTCATTATCAGTGGCTGTTAATTTGCTTGTTTGAGTATTTGCACAAGCAAAACAAAACGGTTAACAGTGCACAGCAGTTTTATTCTAGTCTGCTATGATTTGGAAATAGGTCACCTGACATCTAAATGCCAGGTATCCCAATGTCTGACATGGGTTGGTTGTAGATTTATGATGACCTGAATTCAAACAATTGATGTTGATTATTTAGAAAATGCAGACTGTCATTTGCGGTATTCCAATTAAATAAGAAATGCAATTAAAATTGCACGCAAATGTGTTTGTTTACCTGATAACTCTTGAAAACAACATGGCGGATGTAAACACATGAGATATATTTCCATATTTCAGCCACGGCTTTAATTAGATTAGTTTAGATGAGCTTTATTGATCTCACAGCAGAGAAATTCACTCGTCACATATTGGCATAGAAGTTAAACAAGGTGCAAACAGGGAGGAAAAAGGTGCATTAATAATTAGCAATATATATACAGTGTATCCAGGTATATACAGTATATCAAGATACAATAGGATTAAGGTGCAAGTGTACATGTATCGCACACAATGAAAAACAAAATAAAAATAAGAAAATAGAAAAATGAGAAATAAAAAATATGTACAATCCTAATGGCTTATATACAGGTGTAGAAATATTGCACATTCAGCATATTGCAAAGAATATTGCACAGTCAATAAATAAAAAGAAACTATAATGTAGCTGCACAGTGGTTTTTACAGGGAGTTATTGTGGTTATAGTGCATTATTATAGAAATGTCTGGTGGCAGCAGGAGATGTAATGACTTAGAGATAGCGCATTTATTTCAGTCAGGGTGTCTAAGTCTCTGACTAAAGTTCTCATTGCGCTGTCATCATGGCGTTTTAAATGTAAAAAATACCTTGGTCTCCTTTATGAATCCCAATATGCCCGCGCCATCATCCTCCAACTACTTACGGTCTTCTTTGTCTTTTCACAAGGCAGTAATGCCCAGTTTCAGATCATGTGACTTGAGTGAAGCAAAAAGTTACCGTAAATTCCGGACTATAAGCCGCTACTTTTTTCCCGCTGTTTGAACACTGCGGCTATAATATAATGCGGGTTAATACATGTCTTTTTTCATGGCGCTGAAGCTGTTCCATTCAGACACCAAGGAAGTGATTAATGACTTTTCCTGGTTGGCTGCAATGTTCTGTGCGTTGTTCAATTAAAAGTAGCGGTATATGCAGCGTTATTTGCGTGTTACCGACACATACCTATATTTAAATGTGTTACAGGTGGTTTGAAAAAAAAAAAAAGCATTGATAATATGTACCGTATTTATTTGTTATATCATACGGATTAAATCAAACGTTTAAAAAAATGCTCACGTGTAATATCTTTATTTGTAAATATCTCATACAACGTGGGAAACCTGCGGCGTAAAGTACAAAATTGATTTTTATTTCTAAAATTAGAGCGTGCGGCTTGTAATAAGATGCGCTCTATAGTCCGGAATTTACGGTAAATATAATAATTTCGATGCAACCACAAAAAAGCCCCATTGACGCATAAAAACTTGATTGAAAAACATCTAAATTGCAGTATTTGCGTTTAGCAAATTCTATTTCATACTTAGAATCTGTGCAATTTGATGGTTAATAGAAACCCAGCCAGTGTCACATTTACACAAACATTGCAGCAAAATCTTAAAAACAAAAACATAGAAGCAGCATTTTTATTGTTGGTAAAATTAAATTAAAAATCAGTTAAAGTTAGACTCAAGCAAAAAAAAAAACTAAGCAGGTAGAGCTTGCAGTCAGCTGCCTATGAGGGATAAATGTCTCTCCTTAAGTTCTCACACCACTACTGCAAATAAAGAGGCTTTTTTTTTTTGCCATCTATTTTTTCTTGGGGAAAAATGATCAAACTTGTTGCATCCATGTTCATGGTTCACTACCTAAACATTCTGAATTAAATTCACAGTCCTACAGTAGTATAAGCTTATTTTCATTTACCTCTAAACCTTCTCAAAACAATTGTCTTTATCTATTTATACACCATAATGACATGCATGATTTAGCTTATTGATTGTCATCAGTTTCCATTTAATGTTATTACTACTCAAGTTTAATTTATGTAGAAAATAGAGATTTTGTTACCAGAAATTCCTCTTTGATAACATTCTAATTCTGTTAAAGATCCCAGGTCATTAAATTTTTCCTTGTTTAACCCTTTAAAGTCCGATCCAAGAATAAAACAAAACAGAAAATTACTTTTTTTTTGGTTTGAATTCCTTATTTGCCCTTTTAACAAAATATGTAAAAAGAAAAAACAGAAATACATTTTGATACTAATAATTTACTACTATGCGATAAGTCAAGATTATTTGTTGTGTAGTCTTCTGCCCTCTGTTATCAGGTATATCTGATTGTGTACAACAGGATTTTGAGCAAAGTTTTGACCATTAAATTATGCAAAAGGTGTCAGACGCAAACATTTCAGAAACCGTATGTATCAAATATGATACATTTGGCATTACAGGGTTAATTTAATGAATCTTCTGTTATATCAGGGATAATAACCTGTAAGTAGAGTCTGAAGACAAAAATGCATAAAGATTTAGCTTTCACATTATTATTCTCACTCGCTGATCGCAGAAAACTTAAACTACTTTAGCTGCTGCTTCTGCAAAATATCTGTTTGAAATTGTTAGCATTCATGCTCAGAGTTTGTGAGGTCAGATAAAAAGGAGGAGGACATTACTGTCAAATATAAGGAAATATGACCATCGGGTCTCTACAGACATCATCCTGCTGGTGCTGACTCACAGACACAGCAGTCACCAGTGCCTTACTTTTAAGGGGGAATCTTTGTACATAGACTATTTTGTCCTAAAGGTTTCTAAAGTTAAGTTTACTTATAAATAAAGCTGACAACTGATGTTTTTTTCTAGCTCTCTTCATATAATAACGGAACATGTGGCAAGTTTGAACAATCTTTTTTTGTTTCTTTTTTTATCTTTGAATATAGGGGTGTAAATCACATCCATCATGGCGATTCGATTCAGTATCGATTTCCTGACCCAACGATTTGATTCGATTAATTGGTTCATTTTTTTTTTTTTAAACACCTTACATTGTTTCAAATTTGAAATAAATCAATGAAAACTGTAATATTGTTATGAATTAACAACAGAAGTAGAAAAGTTGTATTCCACCTATTCCTATTAAAACTTCATTCACTGAAAAATAATAATATCCCTGCGTTATAGATTCTGAAAGGCTTTTGCATCAAAAATACTGCATAAAAATCAGTGCAATGAGTGCAATGTAATACTATCTCCAGACATCCCTGCCCCCTCCACAGACGCTCTGCTGCTCCTTTCTCCCTACTCAGCTGACCGCAGACAGGAGGCCGCTTGTTTTGTTTTATGACCTAAATTGCAGAAAACAAATCTCTATGCGTGAAGTTGGACCAGCTAGAAGAGTGAGGTGCGCCGAGAACGCGCTGAGACCATTTTTCCACCTGGATCTCCAGCCTTTTTGGCCCCTCATGTCCCTCCTCGGCCGCCGGATTCAACCCTCCCCTCCCCACTTCCTCACCTCCTCTGCGTGTATCTAGACCCACAGCGACATAGCTGATTGACCACGCTTCATTATTGAGCATAAATCAAAAATGTCTGTGCAGCTTACTGCAACACACTGCTGTAAGAGTATAACCTGGAAGCTTGGCGGTAGGAGGGCAAAATAGGTTTAGCTACCACCAAGTAGCACGGGAGGGATAATTACACCCGGGCAAATGGGATAAAAAATAGGACGGGAGGGAAAAAAAACATGAATCGAGTTATTCTTATGTCGACGTGTCAATGCATCGGATAAGATCGCCGCCGATAGATCGATGCATTGGATACAAAATCCATTATTATTTACTAACCCCTATTTGAACACCTGTATCCTTAACTGGCCCATGCCTTGCAATAATTTAGTTCCAGTCGTTGCTGCTGTTACTTCAAGGAAATATTTCTTACTTTCTCCCTTAATCCTTACAGCTTAAACACTATACTTCCTTAAATATTATTTAGATCCAGATCATAAGCATATGTGTGTGCATGTGTCATGTAAACAGTTACTGAGCCAGCAGCAGACGTCATTTTTTAATATTTGTTAAAGAAGAGCAACAAAAATTAGTCGATCGATGGAACTGAACACAAATTAGTCAAGTTTTTGTGCCAGTTTCTGTTATTTTTCTACTGAAATAATATGTTTACAGTTTAAGAGCTAGATTTCAGTCTCAGGTGTTGTTCTGGACGCCCTGAAAACTCTGCTCTCAACCTCAAATGAAGAATACTGAGAGTTAAAACTGCCCCCTTTCTGGTTGCAGATTGTATTTTTGCTCTTTTTCAATTGAGCTGAGACATTTTAAAGGGAAGTTTGGATCAGTAAGCCCATTTTCTGTAGTGTCAGGATGAATTAATGATCGACACCAAAAAGTTTGACAATTGGTCCTGTCTCTGCTTTTGGCTCATTTAGAATCACCCCCTGGATGCTTTTGTGAATGGCTTGCATAATAGCATGTCTGATATCGTTCTTAAAAACAACCTCCAACGTTAGTTTTTGTAATAGCATTAATGGCCACCAGCGCCAGCCAGATTAGAGCTAATTAAACTTACTGTAATGTAACATTTGAAGTATCTGGATGGTTTTTGTAAAAGCTCAGTTCACAAAGACATCTTCTGGATGATTAAACTATCACTTGTAAAGAAATATAATTCTTAATCATTGATTACCGGGATACTTATCATCCACTTAGATATATAAAAGAAGCTTTAAAGTGCTGAAATGCAATGGTAGAACCAACTTAAAACAGTATTGTTCAGCAGCCGGGGACTGAGTCAAGAGTTTTCCAATCTAGCTGTCAAAGAGTCTCCATCAGTATTTATTCTATGTAAACAATATATAATTTTTCTTTTTCTGATAAACATGATTTCATGTGTGGAAGTTAGACCTAAGATGATATACAGAACCTTGTACATGATATTCCATTAATGGACTTCTGATAGAAGGCTATCTGCAATCTGAGGATTAAACAGAGAATGTACATGCACGCTTAAGGACATTATCGAAGAAGCATACCATCGAAGGCATTCTGATGAATCCAGGGGATTCTAAAATGAGCCAAAAAATGCACAGACAGGGAGCAATTGTCAGGCTTTTGGAGTCGCATCATTGTCGTCATCCTGACACTACAGAAAATGGCTTAAAGTGTAAAACCTGAACTCTCTTTGACATCGTTTGACAGCATTGGCCTTTTTAGGGTTAGATTAACAGTTCAGTTACACCTAATACATTTTGTAAGAAAAATATCCACTAAATACAGCCATCTAAAAACCTGCATATATACTATTTACATCTCAGGTTAACAGAACGCAGCGAAAATCATTTGTTCTGTTGTTTTACATGTCATCCCTTTAAGCCATAATACAAGTTAGACTTGCAGGAAGGAGGGGAGGTTGCTGACAAATGGAGCATAGATGCTAAAACGTAAAATTTGAGGGTAGAAACAGAGATTTTAGAAAGGGCTGTTGTTAGTAATGGAGGGTGTGATTTGTGTGAAAGCAGAGTTTTAAGGGGGAGCACTACATCTGAGACTGAAGACTAAGAATCTTGAATAAAAGTAATAGATTTTTTTGTTTTTTTGGGGGGATATTAGTGCAGAGTTTTAGTAATTAAATTGTGTCTGCTAATTACATAAACTTTTGTCTTTTTTAAGATGCTTCACCTTCATTTTTCTCCCCCTTTTTTACCACTACCCTCTCTTCCTTTTTTCTTCCTGTCTTTTTGCAGCGAGGGATCGACCCCGCCACCAGGCAGGACCCTTCCATGATGGCCGTGCTGCTGGAGATGGGCTTTAAGGACCAGCGGCTCAACCAGCAGCTGCTGAGGAAGCACGGCTACAACCTGCTGCACACCGTCAACGAACTGGTCCAGATGGCCGAGGAAAGTCAGAACGAAGCTGCTGACCCTCCGCAATGAGCGGAGCCGCCATGTCGCCTAGACTCATAGGAAATCATTATTTCTACCTTCATTTAAAAAAAAGCGTAACTTTAGAGTTGACTTTTAAATGTTTCGCACTCTTCTGTGCTGAATTGTGTTTATTGCTTTTTTTTTTTCCAACATTACACTACGCTTTTATCTTCAAATATATGGAACAAAATTTGAGAAGAAGCATAAGTTTCCTGGCATCATTTATATCATATAACAGTTTCTGTTTTTCCTTGGGCTTTAACTGCTTTTCTTAAAATTCCCCATGTACTGTGCACCTTCTTGTAAATGATTCTCGCCGGTAGCTTTGTTTACCCGGACCATTAAGCTGTATGTATTGGTCAAAAATGAGCGCAAACCGAAATATCGACGATCCTCATCCCTGTGTTTTGTATGGCTGGTGTAGCTGCTTCCTCGGCGCTGTAAATTAATCCTGCTCCCTAAAGGTTTGGCTAATATATCGAGCGACAAAAAGGAAACTACTGAAGCTGCATGGGTTAAGAGTGCAGTAATAAAAATATTTAAGTTTTTTTTTCTTTAATTATTGTAGTGAAATTTGCCTAACAATGCAATCTACTTCTGTATCAGAGTACTGTTATTTTAGACGTTGACATGTGGAATGTAAACCAAACTCTCAGAGCGGATCACTGTTCAGATTTGGATGCTTTTTTTGACAACTGCATGATGAATAGAGGCTTTAGAGGTGAGTAATGTTCTTGTGGTCTTAGCACAGTCAGAGTGAAACAAACACAGATTTGTGACTTCTTTTATCACTTCCACGTGTTTCCGATCATAAACTTAAAGTGAAACCCAGCAATCCTCATTTAGCGCTAATTAAAGCTGAGATGTCTTTTAACACACATTCCACAAGCTAAACATGGACCCAAGTATATCTGATTTGATTGCATTGCCTCCTGTTAGCGATGATGATTAGTTTACTGAAACATGCTCGTCATGTATATTGACACTGTGTTGTGTGTCTGGATTTAAGTTAATGTGCACCTTCTGTGTGTGTGAGGTTTTTAGAAACCATTGTTTTCTTATGTTTACAATTGTTCCAAGTAAAAATGCTCTAGAGAGTAATTCTAAATATATCTTCATTGCTTGTAAAATGATTCTTCTGCAACAGAGTGTACACTTTAAATACTCTTCTCTCAATCTGCCAATAAAATCTTTGCTCATCTGTTGCCTTTTGGTCTCTGATTTAGAGCCTAAGAATGGAGGTCAAGAAGTTGCTGATACAAAGGAATAAATCCTTTAAGGTTTTTACATCCGGCGTTAGAGCCTGGGAAGCATTTTAACCGTGTTTTTTAAGCAGGGAAATCTGGTGCAACAATATTTGTGGTCTCTTTATTTAGTGGTATGATTGGGCTGCAGCAAAGTTGGCATATTTAGGTGGAAATTAGCTGAAATCTTTTCCCTTAATTATGTTTGGCTAACCTTGGATATGATGTGCAGTGGCGGATCTAGACCAAATGCACCAGGGGGCAAGGAGGGGGCCAGCGTGTTTTCATGGGGGCACAGAAAAGCATGAAATAAAAAACAGGGCAAGTGGTGCAAATATAGGAGAGCTGCATGAAGTGAAATTTCTTTTCAATAAAAATTCTATTTCTTTTGAGGTCAATATACATTGATAATTTAGGAATTTTGCATATTTTTGATCTAATTTAAGTTAAAATTACCGTTTTCTATAAAATCTGAATTAGAATCTATAAAAAATTAGAGCTTTTTTTTTTTATTTGTTGTGAAAAAAAAACATTTAGCAGATGAAAACTGGGATCCTATCTCGATACCACTGAAGCTATCACCTTATTGTTTTTGAATAATTAGTAAAACAGAATTTGTAAAGAAAAAGAATGAAATAGATCCAAAGGACCTATGAGTAACCATGTCTGTTCTAGCGCATATCATCATTAGAATTTCTTATTTCTTCAGTACAGGGGCCAGAACATGATCTACAGGGGCACTGGCCCCCGTTGGCCCCTGTCTAGAACCGCCCATGATGATATGAATAATGAAACCATTTATTAAAGATTTACAGCTAACAATTACGGTATGAGTTAATATCCAAAATTAATATAAAGATTTTAATTTGTGTTGTGCCATTTTAGTTGTATAAAAAGGAAAAGTTTATTTTAAAATCGTGAACAGTAAATTGATTTTAGGTTGTTTGGCTGAGCATAAAGCGTGGAAGTAAAAAACTAATAGAAATCCTCCAAAGGGTTCTTTAAAGAACAATGTAAATGTGTATTTTTGTTCAAAAATGTTCTGCCACTTAGCTTAAAATTATTTTATTTCTGTTTAATTTGGCTTAGTATAGTGATGGTACATTATTTTCTACGCACTTTACATTTAATACACCAAGGTGCAGCAAAACAAAACATGAACAAAGATAAAAATTAAATAAAACCCCTGCACAACACAAACCCTGGGGTGTGCAGAGGGCAAAATTTAGCTCGTCTTAACAAATTTCCACTTTATCTCATATTCTTTTTAATGTATGTTAGCATACTGTAGTTTATTTCACTGCAGTTTCTCCTGTCATTGTTCAGTTTAATACAGCTGATCTTAGTGTAGCTCTAGATTATGTTTGTGCAGTTTAATAGTTTATAGACTCACTTTATAAACTTAATTTAGATTGTAAAACAGTATATTTGCCTTTTGCTTGAGTTATTTTGCTGCTATATCACCTGAAATATTTTAAAGTTTAGTTTAAGTTAGGGGTGTCCCGATTCGATATTAATATCAGGAAATCTAAGTCCAATATCAGCCAAAAAATAATCGTAGAATATATTTCGGCCTTCTTGTTTTAACAATTTAAGTCACTCTTTGGTGGATAGGAAAATAGGTCAAGTTATTCTCATAGATGACATGTTAAATATTTTTCCTCTTGCTTTCAGAAAATATCTATTTTGATCAAAGTCTTTTTCTATCTTTAAAACACTATAAAATATAAGTAACAAAATTATGTATGATTCATGCTGATATCGTATAGGATCCATATCGGTATCGGTCAATTCTCTGAGGTGTAATATTGGTATCGTATCACCCCGATTCATGGGCGGCCCTAGACAGGTTATTGCCTCTGCAATGAGAGAAACACACAGCAAAACTGTATTGTATTTATTAGCCTTAAGTAGGCAGGTAAGAGAATTTGCCAAAAGAATGATTTTTACATTAAAATAAAATAAAAAGTACTTCATTATCTTATTTCAAGTGCATCATATCGAATTGTCTTATAACTGCAAAATTACTCCTATTTGTCTGACTTATTCATTTTGTCAGTCAGGTGATACAGCAACCAGCCAACAGAGAGCAGTGAAGACTTAGAATAGTAAAGTTCCTTTCCTTCTTTCCACAGAACATGGAGGATTTTATTCAGCTTTGGGGTTTTAACAAACTGTGTCAGATGGACAACTACAATTTAACAATTTCCTCATTTAATTATTTTTAGCAGACACTTGTTTTTACCTTCATAGATGCACCTTTAAGCTCCATCTCTAAGGTTCTTTTCCCTGAAAAGAGATCACTCGGGACAAACTCTTTTAATAACACTTTATAACTTATATGTATTAAATAACCACGAGACATGATTCTGATAGAAATTGTAATCTTATTCAGATCAGAGAAGTTGCTTAGAATTTAAAGAAGGCAGCTCCTCACTTCCGGTCTCATCTCTTAGGAAGTGGCCCGATTAACAGTTAAAAAGGCATTTTATACATCTTTAGTACTCTTTCCATTCCCAAATATTTGCCACATACAGAATGAAGATTATAACTGAATATCGGGATAGAGGAACTGTTTTAATTAGATAAACTATTGTGGAAAACATCAGTTCAGACACGCATCAGTGTTTATTATCCTAACAATAAGGGGTGTAAATAATAATCGTTTTGGATAGACGCATCGATCCCACAGCTGACGATCCGATGCATCGACACCTCTGCAAGAGTATCGATTCATGTTTTTTTTTTTCCCATCCAGTCTGTTTATCCATTTGCTCCTGGATGTAATTCTTACTCCGGTGCTGCGGTGTAAGCTAAACCTATTTTTTGCCCTCCTACCTCGCTTCTCTTCAGCCCACATCCCTCTCTCCGTTTGCAGTATTTTTGCTGCAAGGCCTTTCAGAATCTTAGAGAACAGAGGTATTATTATTTTTCCAGTGAATGAGGTTTTCATAGGCCTATAGGTGGAATACAGCTTTGCTACTACTAGCATTTGTTGTTGTTTCTCAAATTAATGCATAACGATATTACAGCTTTAATTGATTTAATTCAAACTGGAAACATTGTCTGGCCTGTAAGGTAAAAAAAAAAAAAAATATGTTAACCAATTAATCAAATCGAATTGTATTGTGGTGTATTTCTTGAGTATCGAAAATAATTGAATCGTTGGGTCAGGAAATTGATACTGAATCTATTCCATTATGATGGGTGGGATTACTTATTAAATCTCTACTAATGCAATAATGATTTTAACTCGGATAGTTTCCCTCAGAGTATCAATCATTAATTCCTTGATTCCTTAAATGATTCCTTCCTTTTGATTCCTTTCCTTCCCTCTTCCTTGATTGATTCCCTTGGTCTCTTCCTTTCCTTGGATTCCTTCCTTCCTACCTTGATACCATTTCCTTCCTTCCTTGATTCTCTTTCCTTAATTCATTTCTTCCTCCATTGATTCCTTCCTTCATGTATTCCTTCCTCCCTTTCCTTGCTTCCTTGCTTGATTCCTTCCTTCCTTCTTCTTGATTCATTCCTTCCTTCTTCTTGATTAATTCCTTGATTCTTTCCTTGATTGATTCCTTCCTTGATGATTGATTCCGTCCTTCCTTGATTCTTTCCTTCATTCATTCCTTCCTCCCTTGATTCCTTCCTTCGTGTATTCCTTCCTCCCTTTCTTGCTTCCTTCCTTGATTCCTTCCTTCCTTCTTCTTGATTAATTCCTTGATTTTTTCCTTGATTGATTCCTTCCTTGATTGATTCTTTCCTTGATTCCTTCCTTGATTGATTCCTTCCTTCCTTGATTGATTCCTTCCTTCCTTGATTCCTTCCTTGATTGATTCCGTCCTTCCTTGATTCTTTCCTTCATTCATTCCTTCCTCCCTTGATTCCTTCCTTCATGTATTCCTTCCTCCCTTTTCTTGCTTCCTTCCTTGATTCCGTCCTTCCTTCTTCTTGATTCATTCCTTGATTCTTTCCTTGATTGATTCCTTCCTTCCTTGATTCCTTTCTTCCTTCCTTCCTTCGTCAAACATTGCTCCATATTCATCCGTCATGCTCAGCAGCACCTCTCACAGCCCGTCTTGCTGCTGATAAACAGGAACTGAACCATCACCGATAGAAACGAGGAAGTCGTCCCTCTTAAACAATTCCTCACACTTTGACGCAGCAAAAAAGGACGACGAATCTTTTCAATGCGATATTTTAAAGTAAAATCAACACTTCGGTTTTTGTCTTTTTTCTCTCCGGAAACCAACTGAAATTAAAAGCAACTGCGGAGCAGTGAAGGTAAGAAAGCGGCTCCGTGTTGATCACACCGTCTTTTGGGATCTCAATGAAGAAAGGCTGCTTTAGTTCAAGTTCAACAACAATAAACACCTAGTTTATTAACTTTATGAGCGGGCGATAATGTTTAAGTTATTAAAAAATCGTACCTTTATTATCACCAGGTACACAAACATTAGCCTCCTAAAATTCAAACATATGTTTGTAAAATCTTATTTAAACATTAAACCGACATATGTTGTTCTTACATCGTCTAAGGGAAAATATTTTGCTGCAACAATGATTTCTGACTGATTATTTTCTAAAAGTCAGTCAAATGTAGATTAATAATTAATTTAGATAATTTAGACGATGTAGTGCAGTCACGTGCAGTTAATGCTTTCTTTATGTGTCAGTTATCATGGGCGGCCCTAGGGTGACCAAATCTGGGTTCCTTGCAGTTCTGGGGCCCTTTTTAATGGGCAAAAAGTATGTACAAAGCGGCTGAAATGGAATAAAATGAGTGTGCCTCATCAGGCTAAATCTTAGTAAAACAATTTGGATTATAGATATTGAAGAAAAGTCCACAACTTTTGTCTTAAAAAAAATTTTAAAAATGTAAATAGTCCCAGAACCTGAGGGTCAGCTCCACACTGTTCCAACAGTAAAATTAATCCAGCAAAAAATCCATATTTCTAAATGAAGACACAAGCTATACTTTCCCTACAGCCTTTGCTAACAAATATGATATTTAAACATCCTGCTTTTAATTCTCCTGTGACCGGGCCATTCTAGCCCATGCATCCGCTGATTTAAACTAGTGCTGCTCACCCCACAAATTTTTTAATCGCCATTGATCGCTAATCAATGTCTGGAAAGTTAACTCACATTAATCGCATTTTTAATCGCACTACATTTTTTTTCCTGGATTGAAAATCATTTAAATACTCTCGATGACATACAAAAAATACATACAGTGTTTAAGTTTGTGCCAATGTTCTTTTTTTAAATGAAAACAGGTCACAGATACTGATTTATGCCAAAAATAACAAATATGTAGCCAAAAAAAGGCCCTGAAAACAGGCTGATGTAAAAGACAGTCTTTACATAATACAGTCTTTTGAACAAAGACAAGCATTTTACCCTACTGCTATAAAATGCAGTAGAGTTAATATTAGATGTTAATTAACCAAGGTAATAATGAACAATTTTCAATCAATACATCAAAATCAATAGACCGACATCACTAGGAGATGGAGGTAGTCTATGCTCTAGAAAGTTACTTTTCAGCCTCTTAACAAAAATGAGAACACACACACACAAGCACCCACCCACACACACACACACACACACACACACACACACACACACACACACACACACACACACACACACACACTACACCCATTCAGACACGCAGTGCACGTGGCTTAATTCCATTCACCTCAGCTGAATCAGTTTTCTCAGCGTAACACAGGTTGCTACAAAGTTACCAGACACTCAACTTGTTTGTTGGTGGGTGGGGCTAAAAGAAAAGGCACTAGCGCTACCCAGTGCATTATAGATCTTTTTATTCGATAATTTTGTCGCTTCTGGAAGCCTATGAGAAATGCATAGACTGGGGAAAATAGCCCCGCCTTCCCGCAGGCTGCAGCGGGATGTACTTGGGAAAATTGTACCATAAAACCACATAGCGTGTGAAATCTCAACGTTAAAAAATTATTCGCCCGTTAAAATGGCCTCGCGTTAACGCGATAATAATGCGATAATTTTGACAGCACTAATTTAAACCATTTAATTTGATCTCTGTCTGTATGTTTTGGCTTGTTGCCATGCTAGAAGGTGAGCTTATATCTCTTTGAGAAAGCATTAACAGCTTTTCTTTTAGGGTTGACCCATTTAGCCCCTTCTATGTTCAGGTGTTCCCAGCTTCACTCTGTCTGCTGATAGTATGCAGCTCTTCTGCAGCATATTTCTGTCACCAACATGTTTCACAGTGGCTGAAGATTTGACCATCGTGACGCACAGTGTTTTGTTGTTTATTCTTGTCTTTGTTAATGAAAGCTCTGTGTTTACTCCTTTAAGCTTTTTCTCTCTGGTTCTTTTCCTGAGATCACTCGGGACAAACCCTTTAAATAACAAATCATCATGTAAATGTATTAAATAACCATGAGATTTGACAGAAATTCCAATCTAATTCAGACCAGTAAAGAAGGCATTGCTTACCAACCGGGCTCACATCTCATTGAATTATCCCAGAATCAGAGTTAAAGAAGCATTTTATTTAGCTCCAGTCTGCCACATCATTACATCATAGGAGACATACATGGCTCCAGCCTTATCAAAGTATTACACTATGTTCTTAGAACAAGGACACCGCTCTCATTCCATTCCCAAATCTTTGTCAAGAGCATCATGAAGATGACTTTTTATCCTGACAGAGGAACGGTCCTAATTAGATAAACTACTTTGGAAAACACTAGTTTAGACACTCAACAGGCAGGTAATATTAGGGATAACAGACTCATACTGTCAGGTTGGGTGGAGGTTTGAAGAGGAGGACCCAAATCCTGAGACTTAAGCTGAAGTTTTTTTTTTTTTTGCAGGCTTAGGCCCCGTCCGCGCACGAAGTCAAAATGAACACAAAACGCTAATATTTTCCAGAACGTTTGTCGTTAAAGACGGAGACGTAAAAAATAAATGTGATCGGTCCCACATCGAATGCATGAAAACGCTGCAAAATGTATGCCAGGCCTGTAAGTGGCGCTTGTGGTGCCAAAGCAAAAAATAGGCAACCGAAATGTTGGGCATGCGCACTTGCATTTATATTTATACATGGTTGCCCCTGCGGGTCCATTTTCCGTGGTTCAGTCAAATTCAGGTGCTGAACTATGTCGGTCGATATTGCTCTGTTCTTCCTGGAGATATTCCAGAAGAAGAAGATTCTGTTGTAAGCCCGACAGCAGGGGTGAGTAGCATTAGCAGCAACCATTCAACACAGTACTGGCCATTGTTGTTGTGATACTGTGTCCTCGCGATAGCGTTAGTTTAGAGGCGACGCTATGACGCTTATGCTGTAAAAAATAAATGCGGTTAGAGTTTTAAAGATGGAAACGCTTAAAACGGCGTTTCAAAATCTTCCCACTCTGAAGGCTGAATAAAAAAAAGACTGTTTACAGACCCCCGAAACGCCGGCTTCGTATGGATGAGAGGCTGGTTTGGTGAAAAATTTGTGCTGTTTAGGCCAGGGTTTGACTTCGTGATGGACGGAGGCCTTAATAACAAAAAGGTAACAGAAGCCAAAATCCAAAAACATAAATCCTTAGAATCCACAAAAATACAGAAAGCTCACTTTAAGGGGAAGAAATGATGACAAACCAGCAAACAGTGACTGAGCAGGAGGTACATATATGGGAGACAGAAACGAAGAGCAGGCTAATCAGCAGATTGGGAGCAGGTGTGGACAGAGGAGCCTAGAAGGGAGCTAGCGAAAAGGTGACAGAGGGCAAAAAAGAAATACCTAAGAACTCAAATACAATCCAAAATATCTAGAATAACACAAAATGGAAATAAAACCAATGAAAACTCAAAGATTAAACTTAAACAGAACCAAAACTATGACACACACATCAATAATAAGAATAATCCTAACACTTATGCATTTGCATGTAGGCCACAAGGACAACTTTTGATAGGGGACGGTCAGACATAAAGTAAATGGTCTGAAAATGATTTCAGATAAATAGGAGAAAATAAAATGCATTCAGTTAAAAAATAGGAAATAAATCAAAATGAGTCTGTATAGTCTGAATGCTTTTTAAAAAGGCCTTTTTCTATAATTTCTTATTTCATGTTTGTTTTTCTTTGTTTCTGAATTTTTCTAATCATTTAAATGCTTGGATAAAATAAAATTTGTGCTAAGCCTTTTTTCTAATTTAATTTGTTACCAAATGATAAAAAGACTAATGGGAGTCTTCTTTGTCTTCTCCATTTCATGATATCTTACATGTCTTCAGGAATTTTTATGGTTGTTTTAAATGTTTTGTGGGGGAAATATTGTTTATCATGTGACTATAGTTGGACCTGAGGCAGCTGTTTTTGTCGGTGTCAGGTTTCTTATTTTTATGCTTAAACTGGACTTTGTCTTTTAGGGAAGGGTCATGGCGCCGCCTGATCCTGTCAGCAGGAACGGTCTGGATCCTAAGGTAGCTAAAGCGATGGAGAGGGAGAAAACGCTCAAAAACACTCCTCATTACGGCAGCACTAATGGAAGCTCCTCGAGTGACACCTGCCCAACGTGTCAAGGCACCGGACGAATTCCCAGAGGTTGGTTTTATTCCCCTGGAAAACAGCTTTTGTCCTGATTTTTATTTTATTTTTTTCACTGTGGATTGAAACTAACTGATAAATTGCTTTTAATTTGCTTTCAAGAAGAAAGGAAACAAATGTGCTCGTTTGGAGTCTTTCATTTCTTCTTTTTATCCAGGAAAACTAAAAAAAAATAACTTTTTTTTGTAACGGCAGGCCAGCAAGATCAGCTCCTTGCTGTGATACCATGCAGCGATGTGCGGTTAAAACCCAGACGCACGTAAGGAGAAAATCTAAAAGATTCAGCTTTAGGTTTCTGTTAATTAGATTTTAACCACGCTGTATTTATGTTTCAGAAAGCTGTACGTGTGCATCTCCATGGGTATTTGCCTTTTTCTTTGCTGCCTGATCCTTTTCTTCTTCTTCCCTCGGAGCGTCACGCTCAAGCCGGTGTCTGTGCTGTCAGTCTTGGTCTATTTCTACCCAGATTCTGTGGATTTGGAGGTCAACGTAAGTAAAGCAACACAATGTGTGCGGCGACTCTAAAAGACACCTCAGAATGTTTTACAAAAGCTATTTAGGTGATGCAGACTGGACATTATGTCAATTCCTTTTGCACAGAGAGATGTGTTTTGAAGGTTAATTTTTTGCAAATTTTTTGAGTATCTCCATGCATTGTGTAGTGCATGCACTAAATGCTTGAATTAGCAATTTGTGCTTTGTAGCATGGAAGCGATGAGACTAACAGCTTTTCTGAACCACAGATTCTCAATGAGGCTGCGGTCAGTTCCCAGTGATATTATGGTTATTAAAAGTCACATTTTATGAAATTTGTTTCATTTTTACACCAGAAGCTCACTCTGGTTACAAGCAAACTTCTTTCTGAGAGATTGCCCGGGCCTGTTGGTGTATTATTTGTTCTTTTTTTCGGTTTTTGTTCGGTTTGTTCATAAAGAAAACAACAAAAAAAAGCCCTTTTTGTGTATTTCCAATAAAAACACGTGTATAATATTGCACATGTGTGGAGGGGGTAAACAAGGAAGTATTGAGCTAAGCCTGTTAGCACCTTCCAGTTCCAGATAATGAAGAAAAGTTCACAAACCAGTTTAAAAAAAAACAAAAAAACAATGCAACAAATATTTGACTGAAGGCAGGATGAGGCTTGATGAGGCGGTATGAACGTCTGTGTTCCCTGAAGCAGCACGAAAGCAGCTCAGTTTGGAATAAACGTCCTGAATAATACTGATACTAATGATAGCAAAGCTATTGCTATCAATATAGTCTATTAACCTAAAGCAATATGCATGGTATGATTGTTACCAGAGATGGCAAAAGTACTCACTTTCCATACTTGAGAAAAAGTACAAGATACTTGTGTTAAAAAATACTTTCTGGTGCGAAGTGGAAGTACTGGATTAAACTTCTTTTTTATTCAAGTAAAAGTAACAAAGTACAGGCTTGTAAATTCTTACTTAAAGTATAAAAGTAAAAGTAAAACCGACTTAGTTAATGCCGTTGCCTTACATTTTAAATGGATGTCTGCCAATAGGACTAGGATCTCCGCCAGGTTCATTTTTCAATCATCTCGTGGGTCCATACTACTATGCTAACGCCACCGCCAATTGCTGCAATGATTTGCGCCAATGAATACCGGCCGAATCACAATGTCGACCGATCTTGTAGTGGTCGCGTCAAATGCAATATAGATTCCCATCCAATTAGATTGAATTTGGTATTGATGACGTGAAAAAATAACGCGGTAACCCGCTTTAAATGATTCAAAACCAAAAGTAACGAGCCAATTTTTTTAAATGTGGAAGCAAAATTAGAAAAGTACAGATATTTGTGTAAAAACGCCAAGGAGTAGAAGTAAAAAGTAAGCCATAAAAATAAGTAGTAAAGTAAAAATATCAGTGAAAATCTACTTGAGTACAGTAGCACTAAATATTTGTACTTCGTTACTTCCCATCTCTGGTTGTTACATGTCAGATACGCTGGTCATTGACCTTGACCAAGGCACCTTACAGTAGAGCAGTCAGTCCCCGGGCTGGCATGGCTATCACTGCACCTACATAGTTAGAGACAAATGCAGAGGACAAATTTCCCACTGGGATCAGCTTCATAGTCATGGTAGGACACTTCTTTGATTTCATTTATTTTGCTCAGGCTACTCATCAGCCCACAGCCCGCCAAATGTTGAAAGGGCAATATTATTGCCATTACTGTTAATATATAGTCGAAAGTTTACACATTCAGTAATAAAATGTTACAAGGGATGTTATGGGGTGATGGTCATTTAAGAAGGAGGAAGATTTTAAAGATTTTTTTTTAAGCAAGGCGGTGCTATCCCCCCTCAACTCGAGTTGTCCCTTTAGCTGGTTCACTGACACATTACATTTATTTATTTTAAAATCCTAGCTGCTGTCTATCCCTCTTATAATATTAATATTTTCTCAGAAACTTCATTTGGTTGTTCATTAGCTGTTAATCATGTTTAAGAATTCATTTCTCGTTACGCATTATGTTACTGGAAAGGTCTAATCCTCCCCACAGCGTAGCCAAGAAGGACAACCAGAATAAAACACGTTTCCAAGTCTGTAAGTAAGTCATAGTGACTTGTTGTGGTAACCCCTGAAATATGGGAGGACTCAAGCACTATTTTTTTTTTCAATTCCGTAAAAATTAAAAAAATATCCACTGAACGTCTGTTGTAAGCCCGACAGCAGGGTGAGTAGCATGAGCAGCAACCATTTAACACAGTACAAGCGCCATTGTTGTTGTGATACTGTGTCGCGCATGCGTGTTTAGAGGCGACGCTTATGACGAATGCGTGTAAGAAAAAAAATGCGCGCCGAAACGGCGCTTTTAAAATCTTCCCACTCTGAAGGCCTGATAAAAAGACTGTTTACAGACCCACGAAAACGCCGGCCATTATGGATGAAGAGCTGGTTTGGTGAAAAATTTGTCGCGTTTAGGCCAGGGTTTGACTTAGTGTGGACGGGGCCTTAATAACAAAAAAGTAAGAGAAGCCAAAATCCAAAAACATAAATCCATTCAGAATCCACAAAAATACAGAAAGCTCACTTTAAGGAAGAAGAAATGATGACAAACCAGCAAACAGTGATTGAGCAGGAGGCACATATATGGGAGACAGAAACAAAGAGCAGGCTAATCAGCAGATTGGGAGCAGGTGTGGACAGAGGAACCTAGAAGGGAGCTAGCGAAAAGGTGACAGAGGGCAAAAAAGAAATACCTAAGAACTCAAATACAATCCAAAATATCTAGAATAACACAAAATGGAAATAAAACCAATGAAAACTCAAAGATAAAACTTAAACAGAACCAAAACTATGACACACACATCAATAATAAGAATAATCCTAACACTTATGCATTGGCATGTAGGCCAATTCAAAAAATATCCACTGGACTTGGTTTCCAAGATTTGAAGACGTTTCGCCACTTCTCCATTTTTTTCAAACTGATTTTATTCGATCGTCCAAGATGCAGACAACCAGAAATGCTAAAGTGACCAAATAAAACGACCTGTCAGTCCACAGTGAATGTGGGCCCTTCATCTCCCCTTCTTTTAGGAGTTTTAGATGTTCAAGTCATCAGTATTTGTACAAAAACTAGTGGTACGCAAAGACCAATCTTGGAAAAGCATAAAAATGTGTTGGTGCTGCTCGTTTTACAGGAACATTAGAAGAAACACAAAAACAGTCAAATAGCTAGTAATACTGGATTCATACAAAACTGCTGACATTTGCAGCGAAATGCACTAAGGCCACAGTTAGTCATCCTTGCAGAACCAGAAGTTAATTTACTTAAGTTAATTTAGGACAACAAAGCTAAATAATTTCACATGCACTACATTTGCACTAAATTTAGTTGTCTTGTGAAGCTGGAAATTAGACATGCACAGTGGGCAGTGACAAGATTCGCACTTTATCTATTTGCGCTAAAGGTATAGCATTTCTGTAGAAGTCTTAATGAGACACATGGTAGACGTTGGAAAAAAGAGGTCATCTGGCCTTTTATTGTGCACCATTAGACGTGCGAAGAAAACCTAAAAAGGATAACATATAGTCACGTCTATGGGTATGTAAAAAAAAAAAAGGAACTCTATTGAAATGCATTGAACATATTTATGATGTCCCAAAAAATAGCTAGTCCCACATTCAAACTTTGACCTCATTAACTTCTTTTTCCCCCCAGTGTTTTTATTGTCATTACACCGTCACAAGTACAGAGCAATAAAATGAACTCTCTGCCTTTAAACAATCGCCTTTGGGGAGCAGTGGGCTGCCAATGTGAGCTGCTCGGGGAGAGCCACACACTCGGGGACCCAGAGTGGCAGTCCGTGGGAGTGGGGCTTGAACTCAGAACCTGAGGATTCCAAGTGTGAGCCCTAACCACTAGGCCACTACTCCCAGTTAACATACACATTGACCTTATTTTTATAGAGACCCCAGATAGACGTGATCTGCATGTTCATTAGACATCCTATGGTTAGTTGGTGATCCTTTAAAGCAGTGTTTCCCAACTGGGGGTACGCGTATCAGTAGTGGTCTGCGACTGGGATCCGTTTTTCTTTGTGAGGACCCAGTTGAAAAAGTAAACACGCTTTTATGTGTTTGAGTTCACCTTCAGCTGTGATCCACATCAAAACCAAGCAGAGGAACAGACTGGATGTAGAGAACAGCCGGAGATCACTGAGATATTGGAGCTCATCAAAGCAGCTCAGGTGTTTTAATGAAAACAAGTCAGTCTGACTATAATTTTTGTTCTATATTTTGTTCCGAATTCATCAAGTTTAAATATGATTATAAGGGAGTTACTCGGAGGATCTCCAGTCTTATAAATACAGGTTTATAATATTTTATTTTGTATTAATTTCGATTCCTTACTAATTTCCAACATATTCATGTTGTTTTTTTTTATTATTAGAGATGGAAAGCATACATTTATAAAAATTAAATGCTCAAATTAAAAGAGATAGATAGACATACAGATACATAGATAGATAGTTACTTTATTAATCCCCATAGGAGAACTCCCTTGCTTGATATAGTATATGTCCAGGTTTCAGTCTATCTTAGACAATGACTCACATCCTCTCCACGACACACTGGTCCAGCAGACGAGCTCCTTCAGCAGAAGACTCCTCCTACCCAGATGCACCACAGAGCGCCACGACACAGGAAATCATTCCTACCTGTGGTCATCAATCCCCCCCGTAATTGACATTTATGCACTATTTTTGCACGCCACGTATCACTTTACTTGGATTTATCACTTTACTTGGATTTTGACTTTATTTGGATTTAGTTTTTATATGATATACGTACAGATACATATACAGAAGAGCTATACGTGTATATATTTTATCTCTTTTTCTTATTTTTTATCTTTATTATATTGTATAGTTGGATGTGTGTATATGTATTATATAAAACTGTAACTGAAGCGTGTAACAAAAGTAATTTCCCTCTGGGATTATTAAAAGTATTTCTGATTCTGATAAAAAGAAACTCCAAACACCAAATATCTTCTATATCTTTCCATTCTGTTTCTCACATAGATCACTCTCAAAATAGTCTTTATTTTAATAGTGTATTCCACTTTTGGACAGTCATATATACTTTTGACTGATTGGGGTACTCATGGTAAGACAAAATGCCCAAAGGGGTACAAAAGTCAAAAAAGGTTGGCTGATTTAAAGAGCTTCCGTTTTCTTTTAGGCTTCGATGCACAGCTGAGTCTTTTAGGAGGGGCTGGCTCTATTGGGTTGACTTTATTTTTTTGTAGTTAATTGCAAGAACTTTCCACTTGCTATATTTTTAAATCTTTTTAGATTTTTCATATCCTGGATGTCTGAGAGTATTTAGCAACTAAAGCGGCTGTTGATCTGTCTGGGAAAGGATTAAGGATTTTTTTCTGGTAGAAATTTACTCAAAAGAGGAAATGAAAGCGTTCCCCCTAACCGCTGTTGCCAGTGTTCGAAATTCCCCCCTAAATCATAACATGCAACACTCAGGTTTGCAAAATATGAACAAGACATTGTGAAAGCCTTTTTTTTTTTTGCACTGTCACTATGTTTTACATTTAATATTTAAACTTGCATCACACAGACTTCTCGTGCAGTCATAGTTATAAAGTTTGTGAGAGATGTGTTAAAGGCTTTCACATGACTAGCAGCAGGTGTTATACAGCTGACAAAGTCACTGACACCTTTTAGTGGTAAAAATGTATGTATTGGTTTGCCCAGTGAAACTTTGTATGTTTTTTTTCTCTCCTAGAATCTTATCAACATCACAAACGAGAACTTTGTTCCGGTTCAAATTGCTGAGTTCACCATGCAGGGCCTGGTTGGTGAAACAGTGGTGGGTCATACTAAAATATCCAACATGTCTGCCATACCGTCTCGGATGACAAAATCGGTGAGTGTCAGCATGACCAAAACATACTAATGATATACGTTTCCTTGCAAAAAGTATTTAATCTCTTTGCTTTTTGATGCACGTTGAGATTCAAATTACAAACATCTTATGAGGATTTTATGTGAAAGGAAACAGAAAATAATAAGTAAATGTAAATGTGGAAGGAAAACTTTCTTTTTTAAACCGGGTCTTCACCAGCTGTGTATAATATAGATACTGAGATTTCTGTCTGTTCCTCTTTCCTTATTTGATCAGTAAGGTTGGATAATGATCCCACACGGCAAAACAAAATACAAACCAGCAACTCTTTTACACTTTTTAAATTAAAGCCAACATCAACATGCAGTTTTAACATAAATCAGGTCAAATGTTCTGAGAGGATTGGCAAAAATTGAGAAATTTGAAAGCATGGATTGAATTTTAGCCATTTGGAATTTAAAATAAAATAAGACAAAGATGATGATATATAGAGACCCTATTTGTCATGATTTTACTAAAAAGGTTCCAGACCCAAACAGACCAAACAGGGAGACCAGGGAGAAGGTTTAACAGGTTTTATTAAAGAGATAATTCAGAGAAGTGTTGCTCTGAACACTGCTCGACCGGAACTGAACTGGAAAGTGAGGGGAAGAAACAGCGGTTAGTTCAGGCTCAGTGGGAAATTTGATTGGTGAACTTGTGAGAGAAAGGGATTTGGTTGCTGACTCACTTTTCAGTTCCGGTTGTAGAATCCTTGACTCCTGTCTGTATGCTGTAGTTCCAGTGTTTTGTCTGAATTCGGTGGAGGCGAGGAACAGGGTTTTACCCGAATCTTGGTTGTTATAAGGTGGAACTGACTTTCACTAAAAGATTTTCCCTGCGGTGGTGCCTACGAGCGGGTGCGTGGTGGAGATGAAGATCACTTGCTCAGTGCGGCTCAAGCGATCGCCGGGAAAAGTGGATCCCAGCCTCCTGTTTTGAACCCCAGCTCGGTTTGTAGCTCAGTTGGTCCTTCCAGAAAGAGAAGGTCAGAAAAATCAGTTTGCAGGATTTTCCTGCCGAGGCAAAGACAAGCAAAGTTAAAACTCAGGTTGACTAAAAACTCCAGTTTGACTCAGCAAAACTCAGCAGCTGAAATTTACCTACAAACTGTAAAACACTCATCAAGGTAGTGGCAGTCTTGCAACCTGAACACTCCGTTAAAGTAACCATCAGCAGGTGTGTGAGGCAATATGGACCAGGAATACAAGCGCCTCCTGGAAAGGAGACAAACACAGAAAACACAAAACAGACAGACAGGAGTCCTGACACTATTGTCATAAACCTTGGTTTTAAAATGGTTTACTTTATTTAAACTGGCCAAATAAAAACTTAACTTGAACATGGAGGAGGGAGCACATCCTTTTTTGAACTGGTGTCCTATCCATTCAAGTTTAGGTGGTCATCATGCCTCGGTAGGTCTGCAGCCATATCAAACTCTCCATTTTTAGATGATAGTGAGTTTTTCTGCTCTGTAAAATGTCCAAAACTTGAAGAATAGTTTTAGAACCCAACCTTAACTTAAATATATCTCTGTATCCCAGACCTCTGCTGTGTTTCGCAGGCTTTATGAAGCTCTAACAGAACAGCTGGATGTAGAATTTAGAATAGAATAAAACAGAAAATCCCTTTATTGTCCCACAATGGGGAAATTCTGCTGTTTACAGCAGCAAAAAGTTCATAGAAAAAATGGTGACACAAATGTGGACCTTTGAAAAATGTATAATAATAAAATAATAAGTGAAAATTTACAAATATAAACAGTACTGTGCTGTAAACGTATTGCTAATATATAAAACTGTGCACCTGGAGAATAAATAACCAATATACATTTATGGAAATTTTTACACTAATGCATATTTGGAGAGATTAAATAGCACACTTGGGGGTTAAATACGAATGTATGCTCCTGGGTAAAATTGCAGTAAAATCCACTATAGGCATTGTTATAAATATATAGTAGCAATAACACTTTTATTTTTTTACTTTTATTCTGTACTTGCCCTATTTTAACTGTTTTGCCTTTTGGTTCTTGCAGTACACTGTTCAAATCGACCTGCCACTCATAGACAAAGGCTTAAAGTAAGAACAAAACTTGATTACCACCAAACTACGGGAACATTTCATGAAAACTCTGAATCTATATCTTGTTGTCATTGTCTAAATGTGTGTTTTCAGTACTTCATGTTTATCTCTTTCAGCAATTACTGCAAGTCAAGTACTATCAAGATCCACACATTGTTCCTGAGACTGCAGTAAGTTTTTCATCTCAATGACAAAACCAACAGCAGAGGCAGACGTCAGCTTATCTCAAAGCAGCAACACTGAAGGCAACACTTCTCTGCAGCTGTGTGACAAGCCACAGCCGCAAAAAAAGGGCTGATGTAGACAAGGGCGCTATCTTCGAATCTTAAATGTTCCCTTCAGAAAGCACGGAAGGGCAGGAAAACTCGGTTTGGTTTTTGTTTTTAGAATTTGGCGAATGAGGAAAAGCTCTAGGCCGCAGAACTTTCATTGGCATTTTTTTTTTTCCTCGTTCTCTTTTGTTTTGCTTTAGAAAAAGAAATAACTTCTGCTTTTCTTTTTGGTAGCTGCCACATGTCACTACATCTTTCAGAAGGAAATGTGTGCATCAAAATTAAATGAGCCATCAAGGATGAAGAAAAACCTATATTCAGCTCCAGTTTTGACTGTAGTGCTTCAAGATGGTGAAGAAGCTCCATGTTTATGTTAAAAAAATAAGGTTTGGTAACAGAAGGAATGGTGCAATATAGATATAACTCTTCACATAAAAACCACAGAAGGGTTTGCCGATTATCTGGTGTGATAAGACAGCTGTAGGTTGCATATCTGACACAGCTTTATGGTCCACAAGTGTTGGCAATAGAGATACCAGATAGTTGCTGGGTTATTTTACTGTTTAAACATGACAGTCAGCAGACACCGCTGGGATATAACTGCATCTGCATTGACATCTGGCATCTGGATCTGGGCTTCTTGCTGTCTGCTGACATTCGAAATAATATGGAAGTCTATATGAAAAGCCCGAGCAAGAAAAGGTCCATAAAGTCCACAAAAGCGTGTCAATATTCCTCCCATACTGCTTCAGTCCAATGTAAATTTCCAGAGATGTCCCTGAGTGCGGGTAGCACATCCAAATTTACTTTCTGAAGCAGAAGTCATTTAGAATGTTTTAGAGCATAAACAGTAGTGTATGAAGTTCCTGAAGAAGCGATCCACGGCTGGCCTACGAGGAGCCGACAGAACAAAACCGGCGCATTCAGCTCGGCAAAGAGGCATATGCTCTTCCTCAACACTGAGAGTCCTCAGACATTTTTCTTTTCGTTGTTTCTTTCTTTGCACAGGTAAAACAGCACATTTCTTCTTCTACGCTTGCATTATCGGCAGAGCAGGCGCTGAATGAAGCTTACTTTCATCTGGTTTTGGTCTGCCGACTGCTTCCGTATTAAATCCCTAGCGCAAGAATCGTGAACGCGCTTTCAGAAATCCTATACACTACTGTTCATAACTCTAAAACATTCTAAATAACTTCGTTTCAGGAAGTAAATTCTGGCGGCTACCCACTCAGGACACTGGAATACATTGGGCGAGCAGTATGGAGGGATATATTAACGGCTTGTTTTTTGTGGACTTTATGGACCTTTTTTCGCAGAGCCATAGACCTCCATTATTTGGATATCAGCAGACAGCAAAGCCTCCAGGATCTCCAGATGCATTTGAGATATCAAAAAGTACTCCAGAGTTTTGTTCAGCATGGGGTGAGTGAAAATGAAGGCTAATCATGTTTTTGGGTGTACTATTCGCTTTAATGCTACGATACTTATATTTTTTAGTTATACTATAATAACCTCACTAGGTCTTACTGCCTTAACTTTTCAATTAACTTTTTTTTTTTCTTGTTTCTTTTTTTTTTTCCAACTTAATTTACAGTAGGTATTATATCATTAAAGGCCTCATCTAATTGGTCAAATGCCAAAATAAGATGTACAGCCATGTAGCAGATTCTTTGCTGAATGGCCAAATATAGATCTTTTGCATCTAGACCTCAACAAAGAAACAAAAAGCAGAGAAAACAAGTGCCATACATTTTTTTTAATTATATATGCTTACTGTTGCCTCAGTTTAATTTAATTAAAAGTGTTGTTTAAAATAAAGATGCAGTTGTTGTTTATTTTTTTGTCTTCTGTTTTCCACCCAGGATGACCATGAATATCACTTACATGTCTCACAGCGAGCAGCTCTCACAGGATGTTTTCGAGTACATCGACTGTGGGAATAACTCAACCATGCCCCATCCTGTGGAGATGATGAACCGTCATTATAGACATCAGCAATGAGACACTGTTTTCATTCTTTTAAGGTGTGATCGAGTTCTCTGATAATGAGATTGTATTATGCCAGTATTTTGATATTCCAAAGGCTTTTGATCAATCACTACCATCTTATAAATGAGGCACATTAATGTTTTCAATATAAATAACTTAATATTTTATTACAAATGACTTTAACTCTTGTTCTTTTTAAAGCTGTCCATGTTTTCAGTGTTATTAAACCCTATGTTTTTTATTACAGAGTTGATCTCTGTTAGTGATAATTTCATTTGCACTTTATTAAACTGTGACATTTGTCAAAGACTCCGTTGGTTTATCTTTTTTTATCTTATCAGCATCCTATCTATCTGTCGGTATATCTATCTGTCTTAGAGATTCATTGTCCCCACAGAATGACCCTGCCACTACCTTGTTCCACAGGGGGAATGGGGAAATTTCAGAAAGATTTTCAAATATAGACCTAACCCTAGATTTACACTTCTATGGTCAGCTCAGCTCCCTACTTTGCCAGAATTTGGAAGTACTTACAGATGGTTGCTGTCTCGGTTACATTGCTTAGTTTTTTTAATCTAGGTTTTCTACATGCCGCTCTTTGAGATGGGTCATATTTGGAGGATGATAAGGCACCCCCCTTTTCTGTTTTTCAAGTGATTTATTAAAGAGTTATTTGAGCTTTTCGAAGCTTGGGATAATATTTTAATTCAATTCAATTTAGTTTGTATAGCGCCAATTCACAACACACATCTTCTGAAGGCACTTTACAATTTGGCCAGATCATACAGTCAGATCGGTTCAAAGTTTTCTATCTGAGGAAAACCAGCTGGTTAATTCGACTCATTGACTCGTAAGCAATCCCTCACACCAAGCATGCTTATAGCAACACTGGAGAGGAAAAATCCCTTTTAACAGGAAGAAATCTCCAGCAATACCAGGCTCAGTGTGAGCGGCCATCTGCTGAGGCCGACTGGGGAAAGAAAAAGCAGAGTTTTAAAAGGCAACAGTCAACCAGCTCCACAGGCGGCCCCTTCCAGGAAACACAGCCAGGCAAACAAGTTCTGAGCCAGCTCCCATGTCAGAGGATGAAAGAGAGCACATTCAGCCAGTCACAGTCAGAGAAACAGGACTACACTGAAAAAACAGGCCAAGCTCCAAGATCTATAAACAAAGGTGTTGATGGCAGCAGCATAACTGATATTTTTCTCCAGAATGGACTCACAGCCAAACAGGAAGAAACCAAATGAAGTTACTGTGAGAAAAAAACAGAGAGAATAATGTTAGAGATTGAACAAATAAATACTGCAGAATGGGAGAATAGAGATAAAATGATGAAAAGGGGTAACTATGTCCTCCAGCAGTCTAAGCCTATAGAAGCAAAGATGCAGAAAATAGCTCAGGATAACCTGTTCATGTTAGGGTTTTGATCATTTTCATCACAGATCTCTATTTTACATCAACCAGTTACACTGAATCCCAGTTTTGTTGTTTCTGTTATGTAACCGACTGTAATAAAACTAAAATCTTTAAAGCAAGAGTGTAGCTTTAAAAGAAGATAAATGCATAAAAATGATTTCAATGGTAAGACTTGTGTAGAAGTTTGAAATGAGTCTTTGTTTATCTTTTTTTTTTTTTAAGTCAAGCTTTTTTTTAATCTTTCCATGTTGTTGCACTGATGTCATGTTACTGAAACCATTGTGTTGCATATCTTTAGCTTAATAGGTGAAATAAAAAATATATAGCTTAGTTTGGCAAAAGTAGGATTTGAAAAAATAAGATTTGAACTCGAGCAAAAAATATTACACAGGGGAGATAATTAGCTGATGTTCCTGAAAATCATTTGCACATAAGTCTTCTTTTGCTTTCAAGCTTTCAACAGAAAAAAATATGAGATTTTTGGTAATTTCCCCCATTTCTAAAACATAGCTTTGTTTTTAGTACTTTTGCCACAAGGTGGAGCCAAAGCATCACAATAGAAAGCTCCAAACCAACTTGAAGAGCAATGTGCTGTATTGAACATGTTTGGTCATTTGTAACTGTTTTGTAAAACGTGTTAGAGAGATTTTTGAATTTTATTCTGCTGATTATTTTCTAGAAAATATCTGCAGCTTTATTAAATAATGTGCTTTTTCACTCAAATATTTGGCTGAAATATTTGTAATTATCCTACGATCTGATAGTAACTAATTCAAATAAAAGATGTACATCTGACTTCACTAATACAAGAGTCCTATATCACTAATATCGTCTTTCTTTCTTTCTTTCTTTCTTTCTTTCTTTCTTCTTTCTTTCATTTTATTTGTGAAGGGAATATGATGGATCATTTACAGTGCACGATTTTGCAATTCCCAAATTCCCAAGCGTAAATGATTTAATTCTCTGATCAGTCAAGCAAAAACTTCAATTCATTTTAGTAGAAGGAATGGGGGAAATGTTGAAACTATGTTTATTTTGATGGTTAAAACCAGAGTAAAAGCTGAGTTTCTGTTATTTTTCCCCCCCTGTTTTATTATGAATAATAAAACAGTTTTTCTCTCTGTGGCGTTACAACAACATTGTTTATTCTGATGTTGATGGATAATGTTTTGTGAATAAATTTCAGGTCAATTTCAACATCAAAATAAGTTTTTTCTTTCCGTCTTTTATATGTTTTAAAGGAATAGTACACCCAAAACATGATTAGCCTTCATTTTTTTTTCTACTCACCCCCATGCTGAACAAAACTCTGGAGTACTTTTTGATATCTCAAATGCATCTGGAGATCTGGGAGGCTTCTTGCTTTGTCTGCTGACATTCAAATAATGGAGGTCTATGCTCCGAGACAGAAAGGTCCACAAAAGTCCACAAAAACGCGTGTCAATATTCCTCCATACTGCTCGTCCAATGTACTTCCAGTGTGTCTGAGTGGGTAGCATCCACAGATTTGGTCAGCTTGAGCAGTCATTTTAGAACGTTTTAGAGCCCCTAAACAGTAGTGTATAGGGATTTCCTAGCCAAGCGCCCCCATGCGCGCTCCGCGATTCTACGGGAAGCCGGCAGACCAAACCCGGGAGGAAGTGCGCATTCAGCGTCTGCTCTTGCCCGAGCAATGCAAGCCGTAGAAGAAGAAATGTGCTGTTTACCTGTGCAAAAGAAAGAAACAACGAAAAGAAAAATGTCTGAGGACTTCAGTGTTGAGGAAGAAGCATGAGTTCTTTGCCGAGAGCTGAATCGCGCTGGTTTGGTCTGGCCGCTCTTCCGTAGCGTAGAAGTGAGCGCGCATGGGGGCGCTTATATTAGGAAATCCCATACACCACTGTTTATGCTCTAAAAACATTCTAAATGACTTCGTTTCTTGAGTAAATTATGGGACGCTACCCACTCAGGACACTTGGAACACATTGGACGAGCAGTATGGAGGAATATTGACACGTTTTTATGGTTTTATGGACCTTTCTGTCTCGGGCGCCATAGACCTCCATTATTTTAATGTCAGCAGACAGCAAGAAGCCTCCCAGATCTCCAGATGCATTTGGGATATCAAAAAAGTACTCCAGAGTTTTGTTCAGCATGGGGGTGAGTAGAAAATGAAGGCTAATCATGTTTTGGGTGTACTATTCCTTTAATGTTTTAGACGCTCGGGTGAGAGAGCGCCTCTGTATGCCCTGCAGTTCATAACTCCTCCAGCAGGAGGCGCAGAGTAACCCTCAGCTGACCGTGACGTCAGCCGGGCTGAAGGTGGTGCTGGCTGAGCCTCCAGGATTCCTCCTCAGTCAGAGGAGCAGCAGGAGGAGATCCGACCGGCCGGTGGAGCAGGAGCAGCAGAGAGAGGAGAACAGAAACATTTCCTTTCAAACATGGTTTTATTTTTCTCCTGCGGATGATTATTCCTCCAATCATTTAACCAGGTATGGATGAATTATTTTTGCATTTTAAAACTGGAAGTCATGTTTGAGTTTCTAGAGCTGAGAGGTTTCCAGGGAATTGGGGGAAGTTTTCCACTTGATATATTGTTATAACAAAAAGATGAAAGGTGCCGCCGTCTGCATGAGAGGATGAGCTCTGCTCTCTTCCTGCACAGTTAGATTTAGTCAGAGGTCAAAACCCTCAGATCTGAAACATGACTGTGCATTTTCTCTGCAGCTCAGCGTCCGCTGCTTCACCACCTTATAGGATGAATGCAGAATAGGCCAGAGTGCAGAAGCAGCTGTGTGATGATGGGCATCAGGATGTCAACAACAACCGGATTAGAGCAGCTGCTGCTGCAGCAGTGCTGAGGGAAGCCCTGGATACATATTGCTTCCTCTGGATTGAAATCACTCAGCCTGAAGGAAAAGACTTTCTGCTTAACCGTCTTAAGAGGATTAGGCAGAGCAAATAAGACTAACACAAGCACAGACGTCCAATTAACTGTTGTTTGGCTCCTTAATGTAGGACTGAATATACAAGATTATTTATTATAGTCTAAATGTGGAGGAAATCAGTTTAGACTGACTAGTGTCTTAAAAGCAATTATATAATTTTTTTTTGCAAAACTTAAAGGATTTGTATTAATGTGCATCATCTTTCATGGTAAAATCCAACTTTACTCCTTTTATCTGCTTTGTTTTTTTGTAAAAATCGACTTTATCTGTTTCTGAACAGCTCAAAATCAGCTTGACGGAGTGAAGAAAATCTATCGGTAAACATTTTTAAGGTCTAACGACAGAATCTTGATTAGATCCAAAATGGGACTTTAACTAGGTCAGCTGAGTTCACCAATAAGCTGTGATTTGAACCATTCCTTTGCATATTAAGGGTCATTGTCTTGTTGGTAGATGGGGCAAGGGGGTTAAATCTTTACCCCATTCCCAAAAATTTGCAGCATCTTGATACATTTACTTAAACTGAAGAAAACATCCCCACAGCATGATGCTGCCACCACTATGTTCACCAGGGTGATGTGTTGTCATCATTTTCCATTATTTATTTTTTGCTCGTCGGTCGGTGTTGTCTCAACCAGGTTTGTTGATGTAAACTCGACAGGTTGCGACACAGACGGTTGTTTTCCATCACGTTGCATCAGATGGTGGAATTCAAACTCTTCAGCTCTTATCATCGATGCTTGACACTGAAATAGTTCACATTGCAGACAGGCTGAACTTATCTTTTCATTGAATGTTAACCCAAGCGTTCGCTCTGTGTTTTGATAAGGTCTCCAGTCATCGTCCAGTCCTGTCAGCCTGTTTGGATCTGCAAGTGTCAAGGAATCTGCCACCTCTCCTCAGCGGGTGTGAATTCTTGGTCCGAATCATGGGGAACCAGCTGACTGACATCGCCCCCACCTCGTCCTTCCTGCCCAGCTTCCAGTGTCTTCATGTTGTGGTGATCGGCTTGGACTCAGCTGGGAAAACCTCCCTGCTCTACAGGCTCAAACTGAAGGAGTTTGTTAAAACAATCCCTACTAAAGGTTTCAACACGGAGAAAGTGAAGGTGGCAGTGGGGGGGGCCCGGGCCACGAACTTCCAAGTGTGGGACGTGGGCGGTCAGGAGAAGCTGCGGCCCCTCTGGAAGTCCTACACCCGCCGAACGGATGGGATAGTGTTTGTTGTGGACTCCAATGAGTTGGAGCGTTTGGAGGAGGCTAAAGTGGAGCTCCATAAGATCACCCGCACCTCAGAGAACCAAGGGGTGCCGGTGCTGATCCTGGCTAACAAACAGGACCTGGACTCGGCCTTGTCCGTCGGCGAGGTGGAAAAACTGCTGTCCGTGCACGAGCTGGGCATCTACACGCTGTACCACGTGCAGGGCTGCAGCGCCGTGGACGGACAGGGGCTGCAGGCGGGCCTGGAGAATCTCTACGAGATGATCCTGAAGCGGAAGAAGACGGTGAAGCACAGTCGAAACAGAAAGAGATGAACTCTGAGCTCCGGGATTGTGGGCATAACCTCGAGGAGATCCTCTCAGCGTTGGGACACTTCTAGGCTCAATGAGCCGTTTTTTTTTTTTTTTCCTGAAGGAGAGCAATTTGTGCCAACCGAAAAACAGCAATTATAAACTGCCTTCAGGGGTCACCAGAAATGGACTTGCTCATAAAACCGAAGCAGTATTGACTTTCTTGGCGTTGTTGCCGTGGAAAGCTGAACCATTTGATATCGACAACAGTCAGTCATCACTAAGTGCTTGTTTAGGCCATATTTAAAGAGGAATTCTAAGAAGGACAAAAAAGGATTCTAAAGAAGAAAACCCTCCCATTTCACAGAGAGGCTGTTTTTAATTCTTTCTAAAATATTTATTGGATGCTTCTTTGTGGACAGAGGCCAGAGTTCTCCTAATAATGCGACGTGAAGCAATGTTCTGTGGTTTCAGAGTATTAATTATTCACCAATAGAAAGCACATTCCTGTCATCAGCACATGCAGATGTTAAGTTTCAGTTGTTATTGTTCCGATGTTTATACAAATTGTAAATTTTTGTAAATTTAGAGGCTGAATAAATCCTTAACCCTGTATGGAAAATTGGCATCATTGCACTTTAAGCATAAAATCACACAAGTTATTTATTTAAAGGCAGAAAGTTGCACTCTTTCTTCTGTTTTGGAGGCTGTGAGTCGGGTTACCGTCTGTGCATCAGAGCACACAGAAACTAATGAAACAGATATTTCCCTCTGGGGTTAACTTGATCTGAAGGAGAGTCACTATGAAACTGCAGATAAGAATTGCATGCTGTTCTTCCACCACATCCATGAAATGTTTGCACAGCACCCATTTGGAGTTTAAAGTCCTGAGTTCTGGCCGTATTTACTATTCATGGGGAGGTAAACGAGGCCATCAGGGAGGAAGGAGTCCTTCCCTTCCCCCATCGGAGACGAAACAATCCGTTTAGTTGGATTCCCACCTTCTGTTGTCTGCCAACTGCTGACGGTGAAACTGCGACAATTAAGAGGTCCGAAGCTGTTGCTGTTTATTCTTTTGTGATGATGTAAACGTGTTCCACCCAGGGCTGTTTTTGCATTTAAAGGATTCAGGTTATCCTGATTAAGTAAATTAAAAGCAGCCGAACTTTCTTTGGGGTTTCTAAGTATTTATTTTCTGGTCTTAACTGTCTGGGGTTCATGCTGACAGAAACTTATATCAGCTAAGCTGCTAAAGAGGATTGCTAATCAAGCCTGTGTTGGATATAATTAACAAAATAAACAAATTAGGGATCTTTTCCCTGCAGCTGAACGCAATGCCTTACTAAGGTATTCACACCCCCAAACATTTTATCCCTTTAAACCAAAAATGTAAATAGATTCAATAGAAGTTATAAGTGAGAAGCAAACCAAAAATAGGAGCATTATGATGTGCATATTTCATGTAATCAAGTTTTTGACTGCAGTAGCTTATCTGCTAAATAGCTCTAATTTATTTAGACAAGAAGATTATACATTTTTCAACATCTGTTTTCAAGCAGGGTCACAAATTCTCCAGGTTCTAAACTTTAAATGGAGTGTTCTACGAGAAGAAAGAGTTTTGATTTAAAACAGTTCATCATATCTCTGTCCTGCTTAATATAAGATCTGTCCCATAAGTATTTTGTTTATTTTTTGTTTTAAACCATCCATCTTCATGACTTCCCACTTCTACATCCCCACAGGATGGTGCTGCCTGGATCCCTTTTTGCTCTTAGCAGACAGTGCAGCTTTTGAAGCAGGGGTTCTGCAACACTTGGCATCAAAAAGTCATTTTTGCTTTGAGTCTGTAAAGTAATCTGGAACTGCAAAACATTAACCTGACTCCGCCAGATGGATTTGCTCCGCATATCCATCTGGGAAACCTTCCGGTGGAAGTAATTTTGGAAGAGGCGAAAATACTGGTTAGCTGATTGGCCTATGTTGGTGATAGGCGGGCCAAATAAACCAATCAGATCAACGAAGCATATGGCATATAATACTAACAGCCAGGCTACTCTTGCGAAACCTAAGTCGGGGAGAAGAGCAAAAACATCTTTTCCTCTGAGAAAAGCCTCCAGAGCAGTGTTTTTGCTCTTCTTTCAGTGAAGTAATACTCTGTAATTCCGATAAAACTTGCACGATAACGCAACGCTTAAGGCTAGTTTCATCGGCTGAAACACGCCGCCATGTTCTTTTAGACTGAACTGCTGTCGCGGCGGCTTCTCGATTTAGCGTCACACACCTCAACCGCCTCAAAGCCAGCCGATTGGGCGTTAAGTTTGGTGAGCGGCTCCAAATTTTCTTTAACAGAGTCTCCAGACTGATTAGCGAGTGAAACCTTAAAAGCTCGCGAGATCAGGATGGTCTCACGACACGAGGCTAGCAAAATATTACATTTACTTTACAATAAAACAACCTGTTATTTTTGTTAAATATTTGCCATAGAAAATCTGGTACCATCTTAAACAACCAACTATATTTTTAGCTTTTAAAAATTAGGAAACACATAAATCATATGGAAGAATAATGGATTTTTTTATTCTTTAACGCAAAATGAAAAATGTGTTAATTTCCAAGCTAATTTAGAAAAAAATTGCTCTAAAGACATATTTCTTGTTCTTTTAATGTAATTTAGTTGTGAAAATTTGGTTCAAATTCATATCTTTAAAACCACTAAAGCTTCTAAAAATGCTGTTTGTTATTAAACCACATTAGTTAGTTCTTTATATCAATTTAGTCATTATTAAGAGCCATTGTTGAGGGTCCAAAGGGCCAGGACTGCGTTTTCCCTTCTACTATTATCAGCCAATACCAGAATTTCCCCATTGTGGGACAATAAACAGATTTTCTATTCTACCTGCATGTGTAACTACATCATATAGAGATAAAATTACTAATTGTAACTACAGTGAGGTATGAATCAGTCAAGCTAAAGAACAGTTTGTACCCATCTGGTGTGTGGTAGTATTATGTGGGTCGTTTATCCTGCTGGTCGTCCTGAGAGATGTTGGAAACACGTGAATCAAGGTGTGAACGGCGGTGAAACCAGATGAGGGAAGATGAAAGTGCTGCCTTGGGGGCCGTCACCTGGACCTGATCGTGGTGAGTCCGGTTTAACTGTAAAAGGGGATATCGGTGTTAAAGAATCCTCTTTACAAGGAGAAAAACAACAAACCAGTGACCTTTTCTGCTTGCTTTAGGGGTTCTGTACAGCATTGGGTTTTTGAGTTCCACATTTTACAGAAACGCTGCTGTTTGTGACAGGGCTGGAGCTGCATTAATGGGGTTTATGGGTTTGGAAAATATGAGGTCAGACATTTTAGACCTAACAGTGTGAGTGTGGATACTGCAGCTTTAGTTTCACCACACAATGACATGATAACGACTCGTTATCCAGTCGTTTGCCTCCAGTCAAGGCACTTGCTTGCACATGAATGCAGGAACACATAACACTTGAAGATAACCCAGAAAAGCACACCCTCCTCTTATTGTAACTTCTGTGACCTCCTTGCCTCCTTTATTCACAGCGGGGAGCTCATTAGAAGTTTCAAGGGTATTTTCATCTTGACACAGCAGCTGGTGCTGGAATGAATTTGCATTCAGATATGCTGTTTTCCAACAGCTGAGACACAATGTTGACATTCAGAGGTATCAGTCAGCTGAAGCTAAAGACGCTGAGATTCTCTTTCCAGATTTAAAGCATGCTTTATCTCGGTTTGAAGAAAGCAACCAGAAGAGCCGCATGGCTCCTTTCTGGTTTGCATTCATGGAATATTTTCTAACATATGCTGTGCAGACTTTTTTGTTTTCTGTGTCAAGTTGTAGACATGTAAGAATTAGACATAAAAGCCTTGAAAAACCTCAAAACTAGGATTAAATATATCAAAAGTGAGATCATTTACATAAATTAAATTTGATTTATTTTATTCTTTCTTTCATACCATCGTAGATGCTCAACAGTCCATTTCATGATGAGATGCACCTTATGCAAAAACATCATCCCAGTGAACATAACGGGAAGTGTTTAGTGGTTAGAGTAGTGCACTTGTGCTCTAAAAAGTTTGCTATTGTGATCCTCACAGTCTCCACTCTGGGTTCCTGAGCAAAACACGCCACACAATGGCAGTCCACTGCTCCACAAGGGGATGGGTCAAATGCAGAGAGTAAATTTCTTCTCTTTTTTGATGCTGTCAGCTGCCATAAGAACCCCACTTCTCCTCATGACATATTTTATAGTTGTTTTTTTTTTTTATCTCGTAACTTAGGCCCCGTCCAGAAGCCAAAACGAACACGAGGTCTTCCTATAGAATTTTAGCAATGCTCATTCTTCTCCAGTGTTTCCATTTGGTCTCTGTTCTATTTATTTGCAATATGGGCCAATTTTTAATGACAATAATGTAATTTTAAACAAAACATGGTAGAAAACATTGCTTCAAAAATGCAGTGTGACTGTTTTGTTGGCTCACAGGACGTTTTGATGGTCCTAAACCAAGAGTATCTCCCATATAAGGGTGTGAATGTTGTAATTAATGATTGAAGGACTTATTGCAGCATGAAGCACTTTGGGATTATTGGGCTAGATAAATCTTTACACAAGCACCAACTTTTCACCTGAATGCAGATACTGGGAATCTATAGTAAACGCAGATGAGGAATTAACATAGAAAGCCAAATAAGTGTTAGAGTGCCTGAAAAATATGGCAACATCTGTGCAAGCTTATCAGCACAAAACAGGCTAAACCTTGGAGCAATGCATCTACTTTTGTATTTATTTCAGCAAAAAGTCCTAAAACAACAAATAAGCACACATTAAATTAAAGCATAAAGAGGTTTAACCCAGATGAACTGGAAGAGTCGCCTTTAACCTTCCTCATATGGAACATGTGGTTCATAAGTTAAAGAGGGGAACAGAGTGATTAGAATTTCTAACAAACAGAACATCTCTAGCCGTCTCGTTTGGGTTTGACTTTGAAGTCAGATTTTCTCCCTCTTTGATGATCAGATTTCCTGGTTGGATCTACCACTGCAATTTTGAAGCACCTTGCACCTTGAAGCTTTCTGTTTCCAATTCCTTCCTGAGAAGAGATGACTCGGGACAAGCTCTTTAAATAAAATGTCTTAATCTATATGTATTAAATAATGAGGAGACATGATAACAGATTATGGTGGATTTTGTAATCTTAATCAGATCAGAGGAGTTGCTTTGAGTTGCAAAAGGCAGTTCTTACCAACTGGGCTCACATCCTGCTGAAGAAGTGGCCCCGAATCACAGTTAGAGAAGCATTCTATACAACTCCAGTATCCCATATTCATATCTTCAGGTAACACAGAGTACATGTCAGACTTAATAATATTACTTTAGCGATAGTTTCAAGGTGTTGCTTTATTGTATGTCTCGTACCGTGTCTTTCGTTTTTTTTTTTTTTTTTTATCTCGTTACAGGCGATGAAGCAGACTGAAAATGTTTTGTCTCCTTTTCTATCTCATATAAACTGTAAAACTCCCTGCATAATTATAATAAAGCAATTTATATGCATGACACAAGTGGAGCAGTATGGCAATTGCCATACTGCTCCACTTGTGAAAGTAAAATCTGTTGGGCTCTTTTTGGCATCAAGACAATTATTCTTATTGCCACATTGCCAGACAGGACACTGTAAAAAAAAAAAGAACTCCAGTATCCCACATCATTAAAGTTAGACTTAGACAACTTTTATTGTCATTTTATATTACACAGACTGTGTATAAAACAACATTTCATTATGTACAGCTCGAATGACATTTCTATTTCTTAAAGTGGAGCATGGTTAAAATGTAATCCGTGTGGGAGAAAGAAAAACATGGAGCAAAAATAACATAAAATAAAATAAAATGCAGTGATATGGAAGTTCAGAGCATTAAATATATATGATGCAAATTTGCAGTGTTTTGGTTTGGTGATGTCAGTGTGATGCAGAGTCTGTGACATGATTTAGAGTTTTCTCAACAGTTCAGCTGTCTGATGGCGGTGGGGAAGAAGCTGCTTCGGAATCGCTGACCTGCATCGATGCCGCAAGCCTCTTTCCCAAGGGCAGCAGGGAGAACAGTCCATGGTGGAGGTGTGAGGGGTCATTGATATGAGGACACATCCATGCCTCTAGCCTTATCAAAATATCACACTATGTTTTTAGATGGAGGACACAGCTCTTATTCCATTCCTAAATCTTTGCCATGTAGATGATGAAGATGATAACTGCATAGCCTGAAAGAGGAACCGCCCTAATTAGAAAAACTACTTGGGAAAAAACAATAGTTCTGACACGCAACAGTCAGGAATTATTAGGGATTAACGGAATCACTCATCTTTAACAATAATAATCCTAACGAAACCTAATTTTGCATATCTATGCTAATCTTAATATCCAATATGGCAGCCATTTTTTAGCACCTTTAACAGTTTGTAACCATTACAAGTCTCAACACATTGGCTAATTTTGAGCATGTTCCTCTGGTGTTAAAACTCCTAAAACCAAATCAAGTGGAAGAGGATCAGTAAGTCATCATATAAACGTTGTTATAAGTGGAAGATTTCAGTGGTTTTCCAAACCGTAGAAACTCCCAATCTCTGAGACACGCCTTACTCCATAGATTGACAGCTTGTAGATTTAAAATTGTGAATAGAAAGTTGAAATAAATAAAAATGTTTTTCTAATTAGAGATTCATAATATCCTTATCTACCTCATCCGCTGAATTCAACATGGCAGCCAAGTGTCTAAGATGTAATAATCAAGTTTTTCATGGACTTATGTTGATATCCATATCAGTAAATGAATCAAAAAAGTTGGATTTGTCAAAAAGGTAAAAGGGTTTTATTAAGGAGCTGATGATGTTGTCTAGGCCAAGAGTTGCATAACAATAAGATTTACGGTGTAATTACTTTTTCATATTGCACTGCATCACAAATGTAACATGGGATAGAAATAGATATCAGTAGCTAGTAATCATAGCTTACATCCTAGCTGGTCTCTAAACAGAGCAACAACGCTTAGCAGCAGTTTTTCTTATGGACTTTATAATGAAAGAGCAACCAGGGAACTCAGCACAATCCATGCGGCCACCCAGGTCTCACATGTAATTTTCTGTCACCAAGGCAACCAGAAGTCAGCAGTCACTAAACAGTGACCTAAGAGGGCATCAGTGGGGGGTCATATTGCTTTATGTGGCTGGGTGTCCAATCCAGTTGGGGTTACTGAGGGGGCAGGGCGGTGAGGAAAAGCAGCTCGGATCGATACTGAAAACCTGAGATCACTCTGTCAGCTCCATTGTCTGCTTTGCTCTTTTTCTTGTCCATCTCTGTCTATTCCTTCTATCTGCAACTACCTGTTAATAGTTACCCTACCTCAGGTGTCAGAGTTAACATTTTCTTTCTGTGTGAGTCCTCCACTGGCCTTCTTTTTTTTTGTTTTTTGTTATAAACATCAAGGATACATCGAAAATGAACAGAAAAATAAAACGTTTTCTAGGCCTTCAATCACAGGAGCTGCTGCGCTTTCAGGGAGGTTAGTGGGTAGAGAAGATTTGGTGCTTAGGAGACAGTAAAGGTCTTGTGAGGGTTCAAAAGGGACAGTGCTTGCATGTGAGTGTGTGTGTGGGCGGGGGGGTAGATTAGGTTTTTCACCATTTATTGAGAGGTTGTAAAGCTGCCACTTGGCCTTATTTTACACTTGAGCCTGCAGGACTGAATAGATTGCAAAGGAAGCCGAGGCTTCAATTCTCTTACGTATGGAGCTATAAACCGGGAGAGAAATAACATCAAGGCTGTATTTCTCAGTGTGACAGTGGGATGGGCGTCTTCTTCTTACTGGGTTGATCTGTGAGCTGAACATTTTGTGAATAGCTCATTTAAATTTATTTATCTTAGTCATGGTTTTAGATTAAGGAATAATTTATTGCTCAGAAGAAACTAACAAAGGTTAGCTTAAAACACATTTAGACATTTTGTCTCATTACAGTGTTTAGATTACCATCAAATGTCACCTAATTGGTACATCAAATCCTGATTATGTGTAATTTATTATTTGTAAAAATCTAGATTTTCTGCAAATACCTTAGAGGTTTGTTGGACCTTTCAAGCAGGATTAGTTAAAAAAGTTAAAAAAACAATCAAATGGACTTTGTTTCCGAGTTTGAAGACGTTTTTCTTCCCATCCAGGAAGCTTTTTCAATTTAAAATGTCAGAAATAGTGTTGAGTTTGAGACTTTATACAATAGCCCAGGGGTAACCAATTAAAAATCAGCGGGATCAAAAAGGTCCGGAGACATTTATAATTATAATCGGTTACTTTAAACAGAATTTAACATCAAAATTAAATGAGGTTTTTATGCATCCATGTTATAAATTGAATTTTTAAATAGAAAAATATTTAAAAAATAGAACACTTATCCATTTTAAAATGTAAAATGTTTTTTTTTTTAAGTAGAGAACAACAATCTTTCAGTTTGGTGTAGAGACAATTCCCTGACTGACATATTTTATAAAACACCTGAACTGACCGTTTGTTCTTTTTCTTTCTTTTTTATGGCTTAATGTTCGCAGTGGGCTTTAGGCTGCCCTGCAAGGTTTTAAACCTGGGTTTGAACGGAGACTAAGCCATTCTCAAGCACATATCAAGGTGCTCATTTTCAGGGTCATCTTTGAGCACACCATTTCATTTTTCTTTCACCAGTTCACCGCAGTTCTTCCAGCAGTCCACACTTTCTCTGCTCTCTTTTCCTCATCGTCTTCTCCTTCTTTCCCATCGCCCGGCTCGCCACAGGTTTGCCTGCTGTGTCTAAAAGTAGCAGCAGCAGCAACCCAGACTGACAGCAGCTCATTGGCTAATTTGGATCACGTGTCGCCTGGTTCCAGTCGCTCCGGAGGGCTTTACCATATAAACAGGGGAAGCAGCACAAGTAAAGTTAGATACTGTCATTGGAAAACATGCTGTAATTTATAAATGTTTTAAATCAGGCTGGGTCCGGATTAGCCAGCAGGTTGGTCCGGATCCGGACCGCGGTCCGCTAATCCGTGACCTCTGCAGTAACCCATCAAAGCCTTGTTTTTGCTGTTTTTTGCTTTTCATGCAAATTGAAACAGAGCAAAGCTCAGGCAAAAACAAGGCTTTGTTGGCTACTGTGACAAAAGCCTAGAACGCTAACACTATTTCTGACATTTTGAAAAGCTTGGGCTTTTGGGAGCGGCGTCTTCAAACTTAGAAACCAAGCCCAGTGGATCGTTTTTTAAACATTTTTGGAATGACTGGATTACTGAGAATCTTCAACAGTATTAGTTAAAATAAAAAAATAAAAAACATTTAACAGGAAGGAGCCTCCATGAAAATATCATGAGACAATAGGAAAACAAATAAACACCTGATTGAGAATTTGTGGGAACATTTAAACGATGCTCTGTAGATGTACTTCCCATTCAGTTTTATGCAAAGAATCAGTGAAAAAAAAATGTTTTTGACGTGTGGATCTGATGAAGGTGTAGCCAGATTACAGGAGGTTTGATCTTAAAACGATTTTCCAGCAAAACATTGAGTCAGGGACGGTGGATGTTTTTCAAATTTACACACATTGAAGTTTGTGAATGTTATGCGACAAAAATGCTTGAAAGATGTAAATACGTCGCCCATATTTTTTTTTGGAAGCAATAAACACTTGTTTTCTGTTTACATAGTCTAAAGGTTAAAGGCCCTCTTTGAAGGTTTGTGGGGTTTATAGGTTTCATTTCGTTCTCCAACAACATAACCTTGGGTCAAACCTTGATCCCGCTATTAGAAGCATACTCAGAAACTCATCCAGAGACGGCCAGCTAATGGGGTATGCAGAAGCTGTGCCCATTGGCCACCATATGCCAGCTCACTAATCCTGCTGCTGCTTAGATGCAGACAGGCCTCTATAAGCTGCACCCCGGGCCGAAGTAAGGCTGAGAGGTTTTCAGAGCTGTTTGTTTGTAGCATCTGCAGGTGCGTTTGGGTTTGTGCTGAGGGTGCAGGTACGGCTTGCTTTAATGCATCAGAATGATCAAATATGTCAATGTTTCACATTCTATTCAATTGTATTATGAGTTTAGTTGTACTACAGATTTCCTTCTGAGACAAATCCTAATGTTTTGGTGCACACGATTAGGAAAAATCTTTCAATCAGGAAATGCCAGAAAAATACAAAAAAGAAACTGGTAAACCATGAGCGACGTTTAGAAACACTCACCGTTCATCCTTCTCCTCCTTTTCATGCAGGGTTTGATTTGATCCCTTTCATCTTTTTTTCTCCATCTCCCAACTCCGATAGATCAGAACTTTTTTAACCCAGGTGTTTGATGATAACCCCCCTCCCTCTGGGATCAAAATCAGACCTTTAAATTACTGCCACATTCACTCTAATACACTCCAAGACATTTATACACAGGTATGAAGAACTTTTAGAGAGCATGACTACTAGCAGGAAAGCTTTTTGACATATATGAAAGAGTATACTAAGTATAATTTTTATTTCAGATTAGTAACTTTAAAATTCACTTACTCTAAATAAAAGATGTGGATCAGATGCGGATTTGGTTCTGCAGTGAACCACCCACAGTGGGCTTTTTGTTAATTCCACTCATGCGGCAGTGTTTGAACAATCCATCATGGGATTCCTTTTTTTTCTTTTTCACATTTTTCTGTGAAAGATTTCTCTGGAAGATGTCGACCAGACTTAATATCTCCATTCCAAGGCAGACTGGATTATTAAAAGGTTTTGCTATTCTTTTGCGATTGTGACTATAAACAACCCATACAGCAATGTTTATGTCACAGCTGAAGACATGCTTGTTGACTTTAAATGGAATCTGACTTCATCTTAATATAAAAAGTTAATTGTTTTTTCTTTTACAGATTATCAAAATAACTATATACTGTATATAAATATAAATATCCATCCATATCAATACCAGTGTAAACACCCTGTGGAATAACCCTGTATAACAATCCTACTATTAAAAAAGAAGCTGTCATATGTAGACGCACATCCCATGCACCTTTTTCCCTCTTTGGCACGTTCTTCTTTTTTGACTTTTTGAGCTGATGTGACAAGTAAATTTATCCACTGTGAGATCATAAAGTCAATCCATCAATCAATCAACTTGCTGCAGCACAGAACAATGAAACATTTGATGATTTGATTGATTTTAACCTCTTTATATCCACCTCATTTTGGGAAATTCTCGCCTATTTTGCATACCCAAATGGAAACGCAAATAACTTAGGAACTATAAGCCCAAATTACACGTGTGATACATTATTTGACAGCTAACACCTTGTAGTTTCTGAATATATACATGAAAATTAGGTGAGTAAAATACCCAAGTTGCACCAGTTCAAACATGACTCAAAGTTGTTTTTTTATTCTCGAAAATAATAGGTCTTTTGTGGCTGCTTTATCATGGTACATTTTGACATGCTGGTATATCTTTGTCAATTGTGCGTTTGGTGCTCCCTATGTCTATAAAATGAACTAGGTGGTTGAATTGTGGAGAATCTAAGCTTTCCAATGATTTTTCCAACATTTTACCGGTGTAATTTTCATGCATTCTGAGTTGTTATTTGTAAACGCTTTAAAACGGTGGGTTTTGAGAGGTTAAACAATGTATGGGTATTTGTGAGTTTCTAATTGGGGTACACCCTGCCTCTTCCTCTTTAACTCCTGGGGATAGGCACCAGCATCCAGGGACTCTGAGTTAATAGACAATGGATGGCTGGATATTTACTCTAATTCTGCATGATGCAAGTCCAAATCATTACTGCACTGCAATAACTTTCACGTTTATCAAATTTAAGGAACACTGACCATCTGGAATCTCAATATAAAACCATAAATGTTGAAAGTCAGGGGGAGACCTGACTTTCAGGAATGTTGTCCAGCTTATATAGAACATGAAACAAAAGACAAATGTCGAAGTTGGCTTGCTAGTTTCACACTTAATATGCATTTTTTGTTTAAATTTTGATTATTTATATATTTTATATAAATAACACATGCTGTTGACTTAATTATGCTGTGATGATCTTCAGGAAAGGGAGGAAAGCTGGTCAGGGAGGGTAAGATGGAGAGACCTAATACATAAGCGCGCCACATTCTTCTGGTTTTTATTTCTAAAACTCCTTCAAAAACAATACATTCTCTTATTTCCACCTCACAATTATGAGGTAATCTATTTTGATCTTACAGTTTTAGAAATCAACATGTTAAGACAAATGTGCGTTAATTTTAAGGGACACAAAATAAACATTACCTGGATTTTTGTTTGTTATCAAAACACACAGGAGAACATGAAACACGGTACAGCAACAAATACATGAGGGACACTATTAAAACATTATATAATAAGACATTGCAAACAAAAGTGATTAAAAAAAGTGTTTTGGGAGGGAAATAAAATTAAAAGCAGATATTGAAATGCACAGTTTTAAACAACATAGATCCTTCTTTCAATGTTTGACATGAAATAAATATTTTATTTAGGTCAGTTTTTTTTATATTTACGAAATGGCAAATAAATAAATAAAAAAATCAGCGTTTTACATGCAGTAAGAATATGTCATGCCTGGATGATGATAATTTCCGTTTGTTATCTTCTAACATCTGTTTATTATATTTCTGCTTGCTTATATTATATAATTTTAAGCAAGTAGAAGCACAACGAAGTCCAGCAATCATATTGGTCAGACAGTTTTTGAGCTGCAAAGATGGTGAAAAATGTGCAAATGTACTAAAAGCTCATATTCTGATAAGGATGCTCTTATTATTTCCAGTAAAACAAGACAAGTATTTACATGTGGTAAAATGCTACTCACAGACGAAGAGGCCATTCCTCCAGATGCTACATAAAAAAAGCAAGATTATAGTTTGCACATACAATCAGCAGCATAGACCTTAGCCTTTGGAGACACTGTGGTACTACACGCTACATTTAGTTTGTCTTCAAACAGTTTTCAACAAATGTTCTGCAAGATTCTGCATGACAACGATAAAGAGTTTCCTGTTTTGTTCAACACATTGCTTCTCTATGTAAAGCATTTTGTAGCACAACTAAAGTCAACTGGCAAGTAAAGGAGACATAGACAAAGTCCTTTGGTTCAAAATGTAATCCTATTACAGCGGCCTTAAAATTGGAACCTTGCCAGGAATCACTGGTGGAATGAGACTACCGGGTCACAGAGAGCATTAGATCCCGTCTAGACAGGAAAACCCAGCGATGGTAATACCCCGCATGTGAGAACCCACATGTGCTGCTAAACGGAAAAAAAAAAGATGAATGAATTCAGAAAGGAGAATAATCTCCTGTGTTTTTAAAAAGCAATAACAGGTTAGTTAATCCAAATACTCTTGTAAGAGCTTGGCTGTGATGATTAAACCGTTTGGTATAGTAGGAAAAGGAAAAACCTAAAAATAAAGTAAGGATAAACAAGAAAACAACAACAGGTCTTTTAGGTACAAAGACAGAAAAACATTAGGAAAACTAATCCACACATCAAATATACCAGAGGCTTTGGCTAAGCTTCCCTTTTTTATATGAATGGAATTTTTTACAGGGATGTCATTTGCACACGGATTAAAGTAAACATGTAAGCCAAGAAATGATTAAAACCAGCCAACAAATCACAAAAAGGTGTTTGAACATTCTAAAAACTTTAGATATAACATGATAATTATAACGTTGCAAGACAAGAGAATATTAATCAAAACATGATAAGGAAAAAAAAAAATGAAGATGCTTTTATTTTTTGGGGGTTGATTATGATGGCGCTTCAACCGCTGTCAATAAAAACAAAACAAAAACAACCTCAAACAAAACACGCTGAGCAACATGTGGAAAGTGGAACACATCACAGCAGTCCTTAAATCACTGAACTGTGTTGCTCTCACTGGTTTCCTTCTCCAGCTCAGAGTGGGCTGTCCTGTGTGGATTACGTGTCCTGTGTTTGTTTTGAGCCAGCTGGCGGCCTGTAGCTGTTTGTTTTGGTAGTGTGGCACTCTGTCTTTATTTTTAGTACATGGTTTATTTTGCTGGTATTAGCCGGCTTTGTTCCGGGGCCTAATGGAAGACTTAGATTGTTGGGCTTTCAGGACTTGTTTTTTTTTTCTTTTCTGTTGAACCCCAGATTCTTCTTCCACTCCTCTGTATTTGCAGACGCTTCCACAATGTCGGCCTGATGTTTAAAAACCCAAAAAATTTTCTACCTTGGCCACACTGTGGCTCTACATTTCTAATACCTCATCAAAACTTATGTTATCCTGAGCTATTTTCTGCATCTTTGCTTCTATAGATTTAGACTGCTGGAGGACATAGTTACCCCTTTTAATCATTTTATTTCTATTCTCCCATTCTGCAGTATTTATTAGTTCAATCTCTAACATTATGCTCTCTTTGCTTTTTCTCAGAGTAGCTTCATTTCGTCTCTTCCTGTTTGGCTGTGACTCCATCGTGGAGAGAAATATCAGCTGTGGTGCTGCAATAAACACCCTTGTTTATAGATCTTTGAGCTTGACCGGTTTTTCAGTGTAGTCCTGTTTCTCTGACTGTGACTAACTGGATGAGTTCTCTTTCATCCTTCTGACATAGGCGCTGGCTCGGAGCTCGTCCAGCCTGGCTGTGTGTTTCCTGGACGAGGGCCGCCTTTTACAGTTGCCTTTTGTATCTCTTCTTCTATTTCCTTGAACCTCAGTTGGCCTCAGCAGATGGTCGGCAATTCCACACTGAGCCTGGTTCTGCTGGAGGTTTCTTCCTGTTAAAAGGAAGTTTTTCCTCTCCACTGTCGTTACAAGCATGCTTGCTGTGAGGGATTACATTCGAGTCAGTGAGTCGATCCACTAACTGGTTTTCCTTACAAAGAGAACTCAGAACCTATTTGACTGGATGATCTGATTGAATTGTCTCTGTAAAGTGCCTTTAGATGACATGTGTTGTGAATTGGCGCTATATAGATAAACTAAACTAAGTTGAAAGAATGACATGCACATTATCATACCTCTGTTGTTATTGTATATATACAAGGAAGGGCTTTCTTTACGAACAAACTGAGCAAAAAAAAAAAGCATAAAACACAAAATTACAAGTAGTACAACAGAAGGATGTGTTAATCTTTCAGAAAAAAATGAATGTAAAAAATGTCAAAAAAACTCGACTGTCCCCCTTTTAAGCCTTATAACTTCTGTGTTAATAATTGCTCCAATCTTTTCTCCTGGATGAGTGGCTTCCTTACCAACAGGCCCCAGATGGCAAAGATGGAGAAACCCACATCTGCCCAACTGATCTTAAACACAGGAATGCCGCAAGGCTGCGTTCTCAGTCCTGCCTCCTTCACTAAATTCACACATGACTGCTCGTTACAAAACAAACATGTCCGTTAATGTTCAGGACAACACTACTGTGGTGTTTCTCATTTCTGACAATAATCCCTTTTGAAACTGTACTGAGATTGGTCCAAGCAAGGTAACCGAGATAACTGTTGAGTGTAAATGGCATGCAAAATTGAACTGGACCGTGCCAAATACAATCAAACCATGCTAAACTGGTACTAGTTCATCATCACAACCGCTAGCTGTAAGTATTGTTTTCTTGCTAAGCTATTGATAGCAATGCTAGAATATCTATGGTGACCAGATTTGGGTTTCTGAAAAGGCTCCCTGCCCCCGTACGCAGGGGTTCTTGGACCAGCCCCAGAGCTGATGGCTCGGATCTAGAGCCCGGTGGGTTTCAATTACATGCTGTAATGTAGTCGACCAAAATGCCGGACGATTTTGAAATTCCCCCTGGACATTTTTTAGGTATGAAACAATGTTACACACCCTTTCCAGAGACCTTAGGAACCAGCACCAAATACCCCGTATAATCATTCTATGACCCCTTTAAAGAACAAAGCTCGGTACGGTTAACTGATCCAAGCTCGGCACGGATCGGTTTCCAGACGGTAGTGTAAATGGGGCTAATGACGAAACCCATTACAGAGAAGACAATCTGACTGTATAGTGTTTCTCAACTAGGAATCTCAGACTGAACACTACTAAGACCAAGGAGGTCGCTGCTGACACCAAGATGAACTTTATGCAAAAACAAAATAGGCGACATTCCATATTCATAAGTTTTCTTGTTTCTACTTTTTAAAGTCTCCTCTGATGATGTTCGTTCTTCTATATTCTTAGTATTGCTTTATGTCTGTTTTTTTTCTCATATGCATTTTTAACTGATGTCTTAGAAAAATTTCAGTATTGAGATATAATGACAATAACGACTCTTGATTTTCCATATAAATCAGATTATTTGCCTAAAGAGGCTCTAATAACTGTCAGTAGCTAAACTGAGAAAAACATTAGCCTTTTTATTTTCAGTCTATCTGAATGAAAGGGAATAGGAGAATGAAGCACAGGGTTCTACTGGAATGAAACCAAGAACATTTGGATTATGGGTTATGCTTCTCAAACCACAAGAGCACAAAGGCTTTTTGTACACATGTAACCCAAACGTTTTCTAAAACCAGCAGAGGAGTAGCTCACACACAGTGAAATATTTTAATAAATTAGAATATTAATTAATTTCCGAAATCCATTTCAATCATGAGAGCTGCCAAGTTTTTCAAAAGAATCTGGCTGTTAGGATCATTTCATGGGAGCACATCAGTGAAAGGTTGAGTGAAAGGAAAAAGTGGGGAAGAAAAAGTGGGATAGCTGGACGTAAGAAGGTTATGAATAAAAACATGTCAAAGATCCTGGATGGATCTATGTGATTTATCAATGGAAAGTTTTTTGTTAAGGCATCAGATTTCTCTTAAATTTGTCTTGGCAATCAACCCATTAACTGCAGTATGTGGAGTTTAGGGCTAGAAAGCTGGCTGGTAAATCAAGCACAGTGATAATAAAAGATTTCAGTCGGTTTTTAAAATATCACACTGAACCTCAAGACACTAGGAATCTGTGCCTTTCCACTTATCCCGACTGTGGGATATTAACATCCAAACCAAATGCAAAATGTAGTTTTATCTGAAAACACAACTTTGGATCACCGAGCAACATCCCTGTTCCTTTTCTCCTCAGTGCAGGGAAGACATTACTGATGTTATCTCTTATTCAAAAGCAATTTAGCACAAGGAAGAAAACAGTCTCTCTTTATGTATCGGAAAGACTAGTATCTGATGGCTCTTCAACTGATGGCTGCCTTTAGGATGGACTTAAAAATCTGTTTATTTCTTTTACTTGTGCACCCTTAATTTTTTCTTCCACCCAACTTTCCAATCATTACTATACTGAAATTTCATTACAATACTGAAATTTTGTGGCTTTCTTATGTTAGTGAGGTGAGCAGTCTTTCCGATATTGTTGTGCTGCATAATATGGTCAAAATATAAAGAAAGACATCAATTGGTCTTGTTTAATATTTGAATTTGCTGAGTATTGTCATTGGCTGTAAGCCATACTTTTTAAAAGCAACAGATAGAAACCTTAAAACTTATTTGTAATAAACCTAAAATATTACCAGTCTAACCTTTTGAATTAAATTACTAAACTGTATTTGCTCTTATCCTGATTTACTTAGATGTCACTGCACAATAAAACCACCACACCAAATTCCTTTAGTGAAGAAGATTTTACAACTCCCTTTGTCAATTGCCTGAAGCATCTTTATCTTCATGTCTAAAAAAAGGAGATGATAAAGAGAAAAAGAAAATGGGAGAACCACTCATTGAATTGTTTGAGGAAAATCTCCTTGGGTGCACATTAAAGCGACCCAACATGGAGCATGCAGAGGTCTGTAACTAGGCGGCAGAGACTGACCTTTAGGGCTTCCAACGGCTCTGTCATTAGAAACTTAGCTAAAAGCATCAGGGAAAGGAAAGCCTCTATACAGTTAAACAGCCTCTCATTCTGTCAGGGGCGCGGTGCATTTTAAGGGGAATTCAGAGGTTCTAAAACTGCAGCTTGGCTTTTGCAGAAGGAACCACATTTAGCATTTCCATTCATTATTTACCAGCTGTGCAGTCCAGCACGCATGCTGAGTTTCAGAACATAACAGCTGCAAGAAAACCCACTGGGAGCATGGCAGGAAAATCCACTGGATATCTTAGAAGTGGAATAAACGGAATTATTTCTCTCACATTCACGTTTGCTAAAGTGAAATGAGAAAAAAAAAAGATTTTCATTCGCTTGGAGAGAAAATCCATACTTTCAGATCTGTCTCACCTGACCGGCCTGAAAGCTTAACGACAGAAAAGATATTCTAACTTAGAGCGCTGGTCTGCTTTCTCTGTAGAACCGCATGAACACACCTGACAGTTTCAGACTCTGTCATGCAGAAAAAAAGAAAACAAAAAGAGGAAGAAGAGAGAAACAGCTGAACACAGACACCCATAGCTCGCACGCTGTGGTGTAAAATGACTATCATCAGACAGTCTCACACTGACATGATTGAACAGGGATTTAAATGCATGAAAAGGTAATTTTCGGATCCTGGAAGAAAGGACGTACTTGTTCACCTCATTACAAGTAGATGTTGGACGTGATGAGTTGAACAAACTGAGGCATAAAATGCACACATTTTTGTCTGCAGTTTTTTTTTAAGTTAAAAACATTTGATGAATTCAATCTACTTATTTTTCTGTTCTAAAACAGAAAAGTTAAAATCTGGGCTTTAAATCTGATGTTAATTTAAATGTAAGTTTTAAGCTACTGATTCATCTTTTGGAGCGACAGTCCTGTAATTGTTTTTTGAAAGCTTCCACACACAATTTGATATAATAAACAACATATAGCTATGGTATTTGCCAGACCTTTTTTGTTTGTTTCTGGGCCTGATTTTGCAATAACTGATGGAGCTGTGTTCTAACCTGACTCCGCCAGATGGATTTCCTTCACATATCCATCTTGAAACCTTCCGTTGCCTTTGGGAAGGGGCTTAAAAATACGGTTAGCTGATTGGCCCTATGTTGGTGATAGACGGCCAAATAAAACCAATCAGGATCAACGAAGCATATGACGTACTAACAGAGCAACGACGAAGAGGAGCCAATTTATAGATCAAACTCTTGCCGAAACCAGTCGGGAGAAGAGCAAAATATCTTTTCCTCTGAGAAAAGCCTCCAGAGCAGTGTTTTGCTCTTCTTTCAGTGAAGAAATATTTGTAATTCTGATAAAACCTTGCCGATAGCCACGTGCTTAACGCTTAGTTTCATCGGCAGACGCTTGCTATGTTCTTTTAGACTGAACTGTCGCTGCTCGCTAAGCTCACACACCAACCCGCCTTCAAAGCCACGCGCTGATTGGACGCTCGCTTGGTGAATCCGCTCCAAATTTCATCTTTTAACGGAGAGTTCTTAGACTGATCTGCGAAAGTGAAACCTTGAAAACTCATGGTGATCAGTAGGATGGTTCCCCATGAGGCTAGCTGTGTTCTTAGCTCTCCTCAAGAAAATCCAAAAAGGTGAAACTCAGACTTCACCCTCACAGGCATGATGAATTGTTAAGCGTAGATTTGTAAATTTGGCTAAAACTTCTGAAAAAATACACATCTTGCCAGAAGCCAAGAAGTGTATTTTTTACCGATACAGAAATGTTTGAGTTATTAAAGGAGAAGTTCGGCGCATTTTTAGCTTGTCTAAGATGTAAATGATGACGACACCAGCTCTTTTGCCATTGTTCTGTCTTCAGTTATCATTTAATCCACCCTGGTTGCTTTAGGACGAGTTTATAGACCCGAGCACTTAAATTTTAAACGCTCTTAATAGCGCTAAATGACGTTTGTTTCGCGGACGCTAGCTTATTTAGTTATCTCACATGAATAGTCATTCGTTGTTGAAATGGAAATGGGCCCGTTTACACAGTTGTAGTCTTTTCGCCACTTGTGTACTCCTGCACGCCGCAGGTGCTAACGCCTCTGCTAAAACACTTTAAAAACCCCAAAATGGAATAATGAAAGGTGGATTCTTGATTCTCGACGTCGGAGTACACAGAGTGAAGCTTAAAAAGACTAAAACCTAACAGTAAACAGGCCCCATTTCCGTTTCCCCGGTGCAGGGGAATATTGACTATTCCAACAGAACTCACTGGGATTTACAAAAATGCTAAATAAAACACTACAGGAACGTTTTTTCTTTACGAAACTTTTTTGGAACGCCATTGAACAGCTGCTGACGACCCGGTGAGTAGCATATTTAAAAAAAAAGAACGTTTAAGGTTGTTTTAAGGACATTATCGGACATGCTCTATGGAAGCCATTCTAAAGCAGCCAGGGTGGATTCTCTAAATGAGCCAAAAAAGCAGAGACAGGACCAATTGTCAAAATGTTGGTGTCGATCATTCGATTTCTCATCCTGACACTACAGGAAAATGGCTAAAAGTGTTAAAACCCAACTTCTCCTTTTAAATGCAGTGATGTGTATGATGTCAAGCAGAGGTGGAAGGCTGAAACAAAACAAAGCTGGCTGCACCGGTTTTATGGCTGTCTCCGAATGTCCGTCCTAACCCCTCCATCTATATATAGAGGGGGGACTATATAGTGGGCTTTATAGTTAACTTGGTTAACTGACCGTTTGGACAGATGATCACTACTTTTCGCTCCCTGTTGGTCAAGAGAGCCCGCCTCCCTGCATGGTGCCTATGCCAACCTTGTTATTTGTCACTGCTGTCGGGTAGCAACAGCGGACCGCTGTGAAAACAAATCCCATAATGCTTTGCGAGCAGAGCTCTGCTCGCAAAGCATTCTGTTATATATATATGCTCATCTAGTGACCATAGAGGATCACTACTTTTCAAGGTGCAGTCAGCCATTCTGATCGTTAACAGCCATCTCTGTTGACATTTATTCTGTTTTGCATGCGATACAAATACATATTTCGGTCACCAAAGGCATAATATACAGACAGTATTGCTGATGTGGCGGGAAACAGAGCAGGTACTCAATAAGGAGGCGTCTAGATTCAAACATCTTTGGCATCAGCTGCAAGGCATCTAAAGGCGTCTGTGCTCTTAAAAGCTTTCAGATTTCTATCGTGTATGAGGACGGGTTGTGTGTAAAATATACATGTGAGTCTTGAGAGAAAAATTAAGGAAGCCTGTAAGTTGAAGAAAGCTGTTGAAAAAAGTCTGCAGGGACTTTGTATGGATCGCATTCAATAACACTGATTTTCTGGAAAGTTTTAGACTTGGACTTAAACAACTTTTATTACAACACAAACTGTTGTTTTGCACAGCTTTAAGACAGTAGATAAACAGCATCTTAACAGTGAACATTTCCATTCCATAGAGTGCAGCAGTGAGAAAAAAAAAAGAAAAAAAAAAACATGGTGCAAGAATGCAGTATTTTTGGTTACCGGTAGGTGTTTTTTTCAACATTTCAGGTGTCTGATGGCAGTGGGGAAGAAGCTGTTCCGGAACCTGCTGGGAATGCATTGAATGCTGTGAAGCCCTCTTCCCAGAGGGCAACAGGGAGAACAGTCCATGTTGGGGTGTGATAGCCTGCGTTGAGACCATCCTGATCTACATGAGCTTTCAAGATTTCACTCGCTAATCAGTCTGGAGACTCTCCGTTGAAGAAAATTTGGAGCAGTTCACCAAGCGAGCGTCCAATCAGCGTTGGCTTTGAGGCAGGTTGAGGTGTGGATGCAACGAGAAGCGCGACAGTTCAGTCTAAAGAAACATGGCGGCTTCAGCCGATGAAACTAGCGTTAGCGTGGCTATCGAGCAAGTTTTATCGGAATTACAGAGTATTTCTTCACTGAAAGAAGAAGAGCAAAACACTGCTCTGGAGGCTTTCTCAGAGGAAAAGATGTTTTTGCTCTTCTCCCGACTGGTTTCACCAAAGAGTTTCATCTATCAATTGGCTCACTCTTCATTAAAATTACGTGGCTCTATTTACATCATTTTGCTTCATTGATCTGATTGGTTTATTTGGCCCGTCTATCACCAACATAGGCCAATCAGCTAACCAATATTTTAGCCCCTTCCCAAAATTACTTCAGCGGAAGGTTTCCAGATGGATATCACGAACAAATCCATCTGGCGGAGTCAGGTTAGGGGTTTGAGGGGTCATTGATGATGTTATGGGCTTGTGACACGTGGCGGCTGGGATGAAATGTCTCTTTTAATGATGAGTGGGAAGAGGAGCCCCATGATCTTCTCTGCTGTTCTCATCACTCTCGTCCCATTCTTCCAGTCTGAGGCTGCTGCCTCCACACACCACACAGTGAGACAGCTAGGGTCAGAACGCTCTCTATGGTGCTTCTGTAGAAGGTGGTAGAGGATGGGTGGGAAGGTGGGCTCTCCTCATCCTCTGCAGGAAGTATAAGCAACCTTTTGACCCACGAGGTGCTGTTTAGGAGTCCAGTGTGAGGGTTGTCTGTGATGTGCACCCCCCAGGAATTTGGTGCTGCTGACGATACCTCTATAGCTGAGCTGTTGATGAACAGTAGAAGCATGGTTAGGCCATTTTGTTTTTTAATCGCTGACTTCAAAAAAAGTCAACGATTGATGATCTCATTCATCTTCTCCACATTCAGGACGAGGCTGTTATCTCTGTACCAGCCCACAAATTACTCCACCTCCTCTCTAGTGCTGGTTTGTTTGTCGTCTCTGATGAGGTCCCACCACCATCCACTGCTGTGTCGTGGTTGGTGGTGAACCTGGGGAAGTTTTCTGCTTTTTGCATTTCTTTGGGTTGTTTATGTTATATTATAAAATGGGCTTAATGTTCTGAAACATGTAAATTCTTTCACATCACTGTATTTGGTTTTCATTTGCATGTGATTTTCATTCCACTATAGATTTAAAATGTATTTTATAACCACATTTTACTGCATTTTAGATTTTCTTTGATAACAGTATAACCGTCTTCGAGGATCCTTTTGAACTACCTGTGCCAAAAAAAACCCAAACATGATGAGAATCAAAGAGCTGGGAGTTCTCTGCAGGGATGTTTCAGGGCTGTTGCACAATATTGCGTGGCTTTTCCTGCATTTCAGTTGTTTTCCATCGCGATGCTGCATGACTTTGAAAATAAAGCTTTATTTCATATCAGCTTGAGTCTGAAGATAACATGCAGGGCTGACCTGCGGATCTAATATGAAGACTGCATCCTTGAAAAAGAATGAAAAATAAAATTAAACGTGAGTTGTTTTGGGAATAAACCACCCGAAAGGAATTAGACATGTTTACAAACACTACAGCCTGTGGGAACTGGTTTATCAAGACAAACACCTCTGATCAGATTCTTTTGGTCAGCTCAGCTAAAGGTGATATCTCCTCTTAGCCTCAATGTACCCAAAGTTAACATTTTTTAACCTCCTATTTGACTATTAGAAAATAAAACAAGCTGAGAATGTCAGATATTTAGCTGACAAATCAGAGGAGCTGAGCAGAGTGCTTATAAACTATTGATGAACTCTCTGAATATAAGCCGCAAGCTGATAAAAGCATCAAGAGTCACACTGCATTATTTCCACTTCATATCATTAGTGAGACTGGCCCACATGCATAATATGCAATAAAAATAGTACATCAGAAAATGATTTGGTGGAGTACTACCCTCTAGTGAGTGTTTATTATGATTCATTTATTCAGTCTGGTTTTAGCTCTTTTCAGGCCATCAAAAAAGACCAGGGAAAATCCTGTGAAACTCGATGCTCATAACTTGCCTTCAGGCAGAAATCATAGGCACTCAGGGAGCAAGAGAAACTCTTTCACTCCACACTGACAAATAAACATCACTTTAAAGTTTTTTTACCCAGAACTAGGTTGCTTTCCTCCATTCTGCCCGGTAACAGCCACAGGCAGTGTGCAAGTTCCGTGAGTTGAGTGTGCACGGGGTTGATGATCGTGTGCAAGCATGAATAAGATTGCATGCTTGCATGTGCAGCCAACAGTGAGTAGGCTGTGGAGGAGAAATAGGAGGAGGAGGAGTGGGAAGAGGCCAATGGTAAAAGCTACAACAAAAGCTAAAGATAGCGCAGTGCTTGCAGGCACTCAGTGAAGCCTAGAATTTCTCTGTCAAGGTTATACACGTGTACATACTCATGCAAGAGGACAGCAGCACAGGCCTGAGACTTTTCCAGAAGCTGTTGTGCAAGAGAAAAGAATAAGACGGATCTTACCTGCTCTGAATTGCAGAGATGTATGGAGTTGATTTAATTTTTTCAATATTGATTTATTTATTTTCAATATTAGCTTATGTAGTTGGAAAAAAAAAGAATTAGATAAAAAATTAAATATGAACATTTGGATTTTTTTGTAGTATAAACATTTTTTCCAGCACTAAAGAATAAATTTTTTGAAAATGACATATTGAACCTCATTTGGTAGGATAGTTGGACCCATTATTGAACTACATTAAAAAGGAAAACTTAACGCTCTTTTACACAAAGTTGTGCAAACTGACACCTTCCCAGAGTTTTGAGCAGAGGTGTGAAACTGCTTTGCTTTGCCAGGTAACTGTACTTAAAAAGTGTTTTTATTTATTTTATTTGCTCAAAAATTGTGCAAAAGAATCAAGAATTTCGCCCCTGGTTAGGATATTTCCCTTTTACACCAAACCACTGTATAATCCCACATGGTTGAAGCATTCAACATTTTGTCACAGATCAGTATATTTTAAAGGCATATTCTTGGTAGATTGACCTAAATGCATGGAGGTAATTCTGGGTCAAAAACATTTGTCATAACTTGCAACTGTGGCTTACTTTCTGTCGTTTAGGTTTACAAAACTAGTTACACCTCTGTGAAAATGTAAAAATAGTATTTCTTGAATCCCAATTTCACTTGTCTGCATTAAAGGGTCTATATCATGCAAAATAAACTTGATATGCTATTCCTTTAAATTCATGCAAAAACTCCTCAGTTTCTGCTCTATGACTAGCCTGATGTAGTCCTACTCAATTCTAGTCAGAATATGAGTCTGATACTGCTCTATAGAGCTGTGATTATCGCGGGATGTTTTGAACGGACCAGGAAAAAATGCCTCTGCACTCAATTGGATAGACCTACAACCAATAAGAGCAACGGAGTGCGTGGCGTATGTTAAGCCAGGCATAGTTGTTGTCAACAAAAATCAAAGCGTGCAGTTGCGCCTAGAATAAGAAGATGAGCCTTGATCGCGTATTTTCTCTTTAAAAATTAATTTGCTGTTGATATCTTCTAGAACAGACCTAATAGCAGAATCTACTCACCTCAACTCTCTGGCGGCAGCCATTGTTGTTGTCACCCAAGCGCGCTTTGGTCACGTGGTTGATTACGTTACTGTTGATCATCTGTCCATCATCGTATAAAGCCCGCCCTGACAATTTGATTGATCGCCAGAGGGTGGGCGATCATACTCGCGCTACTATGGAGCAGAGCCAGGACCGAACTTCCCGACCTCAAATCTTGTGGGTGGGACTAAGTTCGGAATGGCACACAGGCTACTCTATGACTGGTACCCTGTCCTGGAAGAATTAGTGGTTGCTAAAATTTTGTAGAGTTGTCATTAACCACTCACTCTAGGGAGCACCTAACTTCACCATGGTATGCCTGCACAGTAAATAAATGCCTAGTGGTGATGCTAGGCAGTGCGATTATTTGTGCTTGATTTGTGCTGCTTTTTACCTGTAAGGTCCCCTGTTTACCCTTCCAAAACAGGAGCCGAATTGCCAGAAATTGTGTTATAATGGGATGTCATGAAATGGGCAGCATGCACATGGAAAGACTACTTCAATTCAAAGAGATGCATCAATTCAAAGAGATGCATCTTCCGGTTGAAAGGAAACAATACCTTAGACCACAGGTGTCAAAGTCATTCCAGAAAGGGCTGTGTGGCTGCTGGTTTTCTTTCCACCCAAGCAGTAGCACACCAGACTCCATTTATCTCATCAAGGTGAGTCTAGTCTTAACCTGATGACTTGATGGTATGAATGGAGTCTGGTGTGCTACTGCTTGGGTGGAAAGAAAACCAGCAGCCACATGGCCCTTTCTGGAACGACTTTGACACCCCTGTCTTAGACATTAAATCAGGACTAAATACCTTTCAGATTTGGCTCTCCCGAGTTGACGAAAGCCGAATCGTTGGGCAAAAGGGTAGACATTTTCAATGAGGACCAGCATGGTAAAAATCCTGATCTCCCAGGTGCCTGCAAGTGGATTTCCAGTGGCTTTGTGATAGATGAATAGTGACATGTTGAAAATCAGATAGTGAATTTCCTTACAATAGTCTCTGCCCCTCTCATGATTTCTACTGAAGGCAGTGTAGGTTCCAGGAGGATATTGGCCAAACAGGAGCCTGTAGTCAAAAGCAGGGTAAGGGTAGGGAAGGCCATAAAGAGGAACAAGAGGGTAGGGCAACAAGCCACCAAAGGCAGGGTTTGTGGGGACAGCTGGGTAGCCTGATTCCTCCGTCTCCCGCTGGTAATGCCCAAGTTCAGCTTCCTTTACAATGTTGGTAGTCTCCCCAGACTGAAGGGTAGGTCCTAGAGGCTGTGGAGGAGGGAGAGGGGCATTAGTGTCCTCAACGTTGGTTGACATTTCCTCAAAAGTAGGGGTGATGATCCATTTTGATTATGGTTGCGGAAATAGGTTTCAGGTTAGATTGTTTTTATAGATCTGAAAGACTCAGCTATAGCAGGTCACTGAACAATCTGAGACTGGTTACCTGTTGGGATAGGTTGAGCAGCTAAAGCCTGTTGAGAGGCAGCACTAGAATATACTGCAGGAAGAGCATAGGTGTCCTACTGTCAAAGTTTGTACAGGAACAGAACCGGTATATATGCCAGCCATTGGGCTCATGCCAACAAACGCTGCTGGTTGTTGCACTGGGAAAGGTTGACTAGGACCTTTTACTGCAGGAGAACTGAATGACACATGAGCAGCATGGGAAGGAGTTGCTACTTCAACGCTGTCACCCTTGTGTAGCGATTTTGGACCTAGACATAAAATGTTTGTTCAGGACTTACAATTATTTACTGGAGGTATTTCTTGGGTAATACTTCACCTTTCATAGGAAGACCAAAAACATCCAAGGTTAGCAAGGGAACAAGAAAAGCCCTAAAACCAAGAATAACAAAATACAAAAATTAGCAACAAAAAATATCATAGATTTTTTGTTAATTAGAATTTTTTTTTTGATAGATTTCCATACCCCAGGACAATCTGGAAAGTCATCATACTGAAGACCAGCAATGAAAGAAATGAGAGCTGGAGGGTTTATAAAGGGAACAAGCTGGTAGTTTAACTCTGTTCATGTTACAGCTTTTTAAAAAAATATTTGATTTTTTTCTAAATGTAGGCCTCTTTGTTAAATCTATTAATTCAAAACTATACATATTCCAGAACATTTAGCCACTCAGGAGAAGAACAAGTCTGTGTGGAGTATTTGCAGTCAAAGGCAAATCAGCAAAATTAGGAAACAGAAATTCAGAAAGGAGGAAGATGCAGTATGCGTATGTGTGTGAAACATGCATCTGTTCTCACCTTTTGGGTTTTATAATGGAGAGTTTTAGCCACCTGCTTAACTTTCTATATGTCTGTTTTTTGTTTTTGTTCTCTTCTGAAAGGCTGTAGCCCCAATTTGACCAGCATTCAAATGCTTGTCTGCTGCATAATGATGTCCATAAGGCTGAAGGCACAGCAGTCTGAACCTCCTTTCCTACCCTGGATAGTCTTCAATTCAATTCAGCTCAATTCAGTTTATTTTTATAGCACCAATTCACAACACATCATCTCATAGCACTTTACAGAGACAATTCAACCAGATCATACATTAAGATTGGTTTAAACTTTTCTATTTAAGGAAAACCAGCTGATTGCATTGCCTCACTGACTCAGTGTGAGCGGCCATCTGCCGAGGGCGACTGGGGTTCAAGGAGAAAGAAGCTGACATATAGAAAGAAGCAAAGATACAAAAGGTAACTGTCAACCAGCTCGACAGGCGGCCCCATCCAGATAGTCTTCTTAGTGTTGACCCAGGGAAAGGTGAAGGAATAGGAGCTAGGAACAGGAGGTAGGAGCTAAAACTTGAGGTATTTGGATAAAGCCTAATGCTACGTTCAGACTACAAACACTTGAAGCAGCAAAAAAGCTTCTGCTGCTTTATTTTTTATGCTTCTCTAACACGGCTCAAGAGCATCTTGGAAGCTTGTAAGTCAATTTAGGCATTAGTAAACTGTTTCAGAGGAGTCATCATACAGTAGCTGTCTCCCTGTAAACTCCCAGATCAGCTTCTCTAATGGTTGATGTAGCGGGTCGAGCAGCAAAAGTTCCATTTTTCCACTCCAGCATCGGCTGTTTGAGTCAGATGCTCAGAAGCTCACGAGGTGCTGTTTCAGTTGCCCTGCTCCTGCAGTTCAAAACATGATGTAGGACCTTTTGATAAACCTTGATGCACGTCAGCCATACACTTTGCATGTAAACTATCTGCTTCTGCTGCCTCTATTGTGTGCAGTCTGAACTCAGCATAAAAGAAAAACAAAGTACCCAGCATCTCTAGAAGTACAACAGATGAAAAAGAAAAAAAAAATTATTAAGCGTAAGAAATAGAAAATTTCAAAGAAAATCTTTCAAAAACAATTCCTCATCCAAACCTTCAGAGTTCGTAGTTTGTAGACTCTGAATATCTCTCTCTCTCTGGTCCCTTTAAGGAGAAAACATAATTTTAATACCTAGAGCTTTCATCTTTATGCCAAATATCATTTTTCTTTTCAGAAAACTGTATTTTTAACCCTAGTTTATTTTTACCATTGTTTTTACCATTTCTTTTCCTACCAGCTATCAACCAATGTCGCTCATTGATCTTGACCTTAAAATATTTGAAAAGCTTTTGCAAAACATTTAGAAAGAATAAATCCTTGTTTAATAAATTGTGAATAAACTTGCTTTACTGAGGGAAGGCATTCATTCAGCAGAATAACAAATCTAATTGAATATTCCTAGAATATAAATATTCAAATTAGCATTTCATTGTTAGATACAGAAGAAAAAATTGATAGTTAACTAAAGTTAGTTTTATCTCTGCATAAATTTGGCTTTGGAATTCACAAAATGTTTTAAATATTACAGTTCTCCAACAGCTTGTATAAGAACAAATAATCAAACTTATTCAAACTTTGATCTTCAAATGATCGCGGGGAAGGATTTCCACACTGCCCTACCCTAACTTTTTCAGTATCTTTACTGAACTACTAGCTGCAACAATCAACCAAACTTAAAATATTAAAGGTATAAAATGTAGAAAAATAAGATACACGATTAAACTTTATGCAGATGATGTTTTACTTTTTCTCCCTAATGCACAAACATCTTTTTCTCAGGCAATGGAACTGTTAGTTTTTTCTCAAAGATCTCAGATTATTCTATGAATTGATTAAAATCCACAGTTCTTCCTTTGTTTGAATGTACAGACAAGCTTGAAGGATTTGCTGAAAAGTACAACATCCCCTCTGTTAAATGGCGTGATTAGTCCATTAACTTCTGGGGTATTATTTTCTTGCTCTGAAGAAGTATTGGGGAATCCTGGGAGAAAGGCTACTGGCCACCTTAGATACCTGAACAGACCAGAAATCCCTGGTGGGATTTAGAATTGCACAGAATTGAGGATATTATTTAACTGGTGGCCCCATGGAGGAGTTGGCAAAATTTCCCCAGGAACTCTGCGAAAAGCTTACATATGTTTAAAGTTCACATTTACACCAGGCCATAACAGCTAAATCTGCTCTGATATTGCTGAGAGGGTTAAATAATTTAAGAAGCAGCTAAATTTTTCAACTAAAATCAAAATAAGGGGAGGGGGTTGGCAGATAAAATCAAATTGTGTTTTAGTTTAATTATAATGTCTTCAGTTAATTGATTTACAAACCTTAATTGTTATTTTTTAAACAAACATTATAGCTTTTTGTACAAAAACTGTGTTCCTAACCTAGACAAAACATACTGGTGAAAAGCACCATGGACATATGTCTAAATGAGGTCTATCCGTAGCGTCAACTCTGATCAGGCACAATGAGTATTTACAGCTTGGGGCTAAAGATAGCACTGGAGGAATAAACACAGTCTGGGAGAAGTCAAATCTCAATCAAGAGGCCAGTCACAGACGAGTATTTTGAAAACCAAAAATCTGTTATAATCACGCTACATTTATTGAGTCCCTATGGGTCAATTAATGTAAAAATAGAAAAAAATGTCACAATGCATCCCATCCAGTTACTCTAACTCAGAACAGCCCAAATTAGTTCCATTAAAATCAATCTTGCTGTCAGATAAAATATGTGGAAAACAAGTGTCTGCATTCCTGTTAGAAAGTTTCTCCAGTTGGCTCCTTAATATTGTCTACAGTAAAATATATATATATAAAGAAATGCCTTTTGTGATGTAAAAAGATGACAAATGCTTTAACAAAATGTCAACTCAATGCATTGCCCTCCTTTTGTATGTTATCAAGCTATTGCAGCCTGTCGCAGTTTACATGTTATATTAAACTTTTTCCATAATGGTGTTTGTTTTTCTCAAAAGGAGACAGTCAAAAGCACAACTTCCTGTGACAGGGATGGAACCTTAGGCAGAACCAGACTCAGGAAGGGTGGCTGTCTGCCCGGGGTATGGAGGACAGGAAGAGGATGCAAACGAACACAAAGACTGTGAGACAGAAATATCTGATGCAGGAAAAAAGAAAACAAACAAACAACAAAACCCCGACAAAAACTCACATGCAGAATCTGTAACAAAACAAATTTCTGTGTTTGTCTTTTAAGTCTTTCCATCTCTTAGGAAGCCATCAGGCTTTCCCTTTCATGTTGTTCCTCCTCTACTTTTAAGTTATTTTCTATTTTAGATTATTTTATTCTACCTAACATTTACAGTATAGCTGGTGTTCCCCCCAAAAAGCTTTAGTATGAAGCTCAATCTGGACTCCCATTATCTTAACCTGGACCACCTGTGATATCCCTCCTTCAAGCTTCAGCCAATAAACGCCAGCATGGCACCTCCTCTGAACCATATCTTCTTGAATATCCCATTAATTTAGCTTCTGGCCTAGCCTCCCTCTAGCACAGCAACAAACTTTCACCCACCTCTATCTCCCACCTCACACTCACGCTATTCTCAGTCCCAATCACCCTCCGGATTATCCCACCACCAGTGTCCTGGCCCCCAGGTAGATGATTACTCTAATCCTGTTCCTAGGTTACTGAGCCAAGCGAATATTGATTCACAGCGTCAAGGTCTTCTGCCGGGGCCCGAGCACCAAATAACTTATTTCACTTCTTTGTTGTGCATTGTGTGTTAAAATGATTCATTATTTATTCCTGCATTGTTTCAAATTTTGGGAAGATTTCTCTCCCATCTTTTTTTAAAAACACATTGTTAACACATATTTGTGACTGAATGAGTATGGATTCAGACTTGAACCTCCAAAAGCATTTAAAGACAATTACAAGGCCGGCTTTCTACCTTTCACCTGAAGAACATTTCCAGGATTAAACAACTAATGTCTCAGCGTGATCTGGAAAAACTAATCCATGTGTTTATTTTTAGTCGAATTGATTACTGCAACAGCGTTTTCACAGGTCTGCCTAAAAAGTGGATCAGACAGCTGCAGCTGATCCAGAACTCTGCTGCCTGTGTCCTCACTAAGACTAAGAAAGTAGAGCACATCACCCCAGTTCTAAAGTCCTTACACTGGCTCCCTGTGTCTCAGAGAATAGACTTTAAAATACTTCTGTTAGTCTATAAATCTCTGAATGGCTTAGCACCTAAATACATCACAGACTTGCTATCAGTGTATCAACCCTCCAGACCACTCAGGTCTTCTGGCTCCAGCCTGCTCTGCATACCTAGAACCAGAACTAAACATGGAGAAGCAGCATTTAGTTCCTATGCTCCACTTATCTAGAACAAACTTCCAGAAAACTGTAAAAGTGCGGAAAGCCTGAGTTCCTTTAAATCAAGCCTAAAAACACATTTGTTTAGGATTGCCTTCATCATTAGTTCAACTTTTTTTTTCTTTAGTTCAACTTTTTTAATATTCTTCTTTGTTTCTGCATTTGTTATTTTATTTTTTTATTTTGTTATTTTTTTCCTACTTGCTTTGATTCTGTTTTATTTTCCTGTATTTTAATCATGTAAAGCACTTTGCATTGTCTTTGTACTGAATTGTGCTATACAAATAAATTTGCCTTGTCTTGCCTTGCCTTGCCTTGCCTATGGAGCTCTGGAAGTTCATCAGTCTTGGATTAACACTCAGCAGTGCGCCAAGTGTGCTGTACTGCTTTTTCAGAATCGGAGTGAAGAGAGCCTAATCATCAATACAATTAATGACTATACTTTTGCTAAAACCACCTAGGGTAACCACAAGGCAACATGCCTATTACCAGTTTTCCTACTCCTGTTTTATTCCCAATATTGTAGCACACCAGGTAACCATATGTTTTGCGTGGGCTTGAGGTGGCAAAAGTATTTCTTTTTGCTTGAGTCAGTGGCAACTGCTGCGTTGCAGTGCGCTGGACTTTCTTTGTAGCATGCCATTGATAAAACACCCCTATGTAATGGGGCTTCGAATGATTTGCGCAAGCCGCAAAACCGCATCCCTGCAGCTTTAACCAGTATTGTGGATTTTTCCTTATTTTGATACCTTTCGCATAAAACCCATTGCTTGAAAGCCATTTCGTGATCTGCTTTGAGCCGTCCACACCCTTAAGCCGTGCCCACTAAAGAAAAGCGCTGAGCTTTACTTCGTATGCATAGATCTACGTATGTTAGCTACCAATTTCGCCCTTCGTTTCGTTCGCAAAGCGCATTTCGGAACAGCATGTCGCCAACCAAAGTGGCCGCAGGAAAATCTGCTCTCGAAAGAATTGAACGCTCCCGCGCCCAGGCCCTGGTTTCGCTAAATTTGTACTTGGTATTGTACAAAATATAACACTTCCGTTCAAACCGCACAGCATCACGTGATAGACCCCACAGAGCTTTGGCTACATGTTCTGGGCCTGCTCTGGCTTCAAGCCTGCACTATTGGTTAGCTGCTGGCATGACAACTGATATTTACACCAGAATTGGGCCAGGTCTGACAATAATGGCACTGGTTGTAGCATGGCATGCCCCACTCGGCCTGAAAGTGGACCAGATAATTGAATTTCATTGATCTCACACTGAAGAAATTTACCTGTGCATTTAACCCATCCCCTTGGGGAGCAGTGGGCTGCATGTGTGGCACCCGGGGAGCAGTTAAAGGTCTTGCACAGAGACCCAGAGTGGAGGCTGTGGGGATCACACTGGGTACTTGCAACCTTCGCAGAGCACAAGCGCACTGCTCTAACCCACTAGACCAGCACTCCCCAAGATGTGCATGCCATACATGGGCTGATTGTGTTTTCCATCACACTTATGTGCTTCTTGTAAATCAAATTTTTCATTATTACCAATTTTGTACGTTCTATGGCATCTCCCACTAATTTAGTTTAGTCCTTAATAAACGATAGAAATCTTCAGTTATTGAGGGTAATTTTGATGCGTTTTAATCTGTTATACTATATGAAACGCCATCGTGTTTAAAAAGAAATAAACAAATAGGTCATTGTGAAAAAATAGCTACTTGAATAAACAAATATTAAATGTGGAAACACTAATGTGAAATGTGACAATGAAATTGGGAAAATACCAGAAATATATATTCATAATAATAAAAAATCTAAACTCATCATAAAAAAATATATTTCATATAATATCCCAATAACATCAATTATTGTTGAAACATTTTTATTTAACTCTAGCAGTTTTTATTTTAAAATGTAACACTTAAGAAAATCTGATTTTATTTCATAATGATGTTTTTCCTCATATTTTTTATTTTATTTTAAAATGACACTTTTAAACACAACGACTTAGTAGGCCAATGAGCGTCAGCGGTTCGGATCTGCATCCCCATTGGCTGATACAAAACATCCTCTAGTATTTTTTTGGTATCTAGCTGCCTGTGTGATCATTATGAATTTGTCACCCTTAATCAGTAAGGGTGACTATAATGCACTTTTATGTCATAAACAATCATAATCTAGTTCTGTATAATTTATTCATATAAAATCCTATTTGCAGAAGGTTCATTGTACAGGCTTATTCATATTATACTGAGAACATTACCACAAAAATGAATTATATTTTTGATGAATTTAACCCTAATAGCAGTTAAATGCGTGATTTATGTAAATTTAAAAGCTTCTTTACTCTCATTTAATAATTAGGTAGAGATCACAGACAAGCACAATTAGTATTAAAGGGATGAAATAATGGATTGAAGATTAAAATATGATCTCACAGCATCTTCAACAATTAGGACGGCCATTTTCTTAAAATGTGTTGAGATTATTTATCATATTGAGTCAGCTCAAAAATTCCAATATTGCTGAGGATGATTGTTTTAAACTGCCAACAAAAAGCAGAGCATTTGTTTGTATAAGTATTAGCTTCAAGTGAAAGGAGAGTGAGAGTTTGATTGAACCTAAATAAAGTTAATTTACTCTAGACAAACTCAGACATCATATAAACATTGTTTACACTTTCATTCCTAACTGCAGGTAAGGATGCAAACAGACTCACAGCTCTGTGGGTCTAGTTCAGATTGCCTTGCTCTCTTTTCCCCAGCATTTTGCGGACAGATTACCAGAGAAAACACTGTGTGGTAATCACGTTATCACTTTGGGGTTCAAATAACATCTGGTCTAATCAGGGTTTGATCAAAGAGCCTTTGTATGGGAAACACAAACATGCAGGCTGTTAATCTTAGCTGACAAAATGGAGGAGATCCTCTCCACAAACAAACCATTGAGTTTAGAGGAGGAAGGTTTGCTTGAAGTGGAAAGCACAATCCTCTATTTGTAATGTGGGAGAATGTTATCAGCTCTCCCAGATGTTTGCAGGTAGAGCTTGATGCCGTGCCATGTTGGTGCTGCCTGGCTTATGCAACCTTAATTTACTGAATTATGGAAACGTAAAACAACTTGTCTATAAGAGGGGAGGAATCCGATTTATAAGGTAATATTAGGTTTATTTTTACCAATGCAGTGTAAGCATCAATAAATAATGTGATTACAGGGGGGTAGGAGCAGAGGGGGTATTCTGTTTACTCACTCATCTTCAAAAAGAATAGATGAAACAAGCAACTGTAGAGGAATAAGACATGAGAACAGCAGTGCACCACAAACAAAACTCCTTTTTTTTAATCATGCGAGATTTTGCTCAAGATATTGGAGGCTCATTAAAGTTTATATGTCCTTTTTACCCAAGTTCATTCACATTTTTAGGTGTTAATCAAACGCAGTGACTTTGGTAGGGTTAAACAAATACATGGAAACAGTGTCATGGCCTGCCTTTGAACCCTGGTGAATTTATTTGTTTTGTGTGACCCTCTTCCATGGAGTCGGTCTCTTTTTGGATGATTCCTAAAGATTTTGAGCAAACACCACAAACCATTTAAACTAGACCTGAGATGCAAAGATGACTCGGGGGTAGATGTCCACCCACACCAATGTCGACTCAGAGCTGCCAAAGCATCAGTAACATCAGAGAGGCTCAACATTATTCTCAGGATTTTACCTCTAATGACCAGATATGCATCAGAGTTTAACTTGCTCATATCATAAGAAATTTCCCAATTCCACACTTTAAGATTTAGTTAAGCCTTATGAAAACTAACTCGCATGTAGAAATACTCTGCATACTCAGACCCAAACACAGAGAAGCAGTTTTCAGTTCTTCTGCTTAACAAATCTGGAATTAACTCCCAGAAAGCTGTAAAATCACTGAAACCATTAGATGCTTTAAATCAAGATATCACAAAACACATTTATTTGGAGTGGCCTTTGACTGTACTATCTGCATAATATTATTAGTTAACTGCTCATTTCAATCTCTCATCTTTTTTTTGCGTTTTAATGTGTCTTTTATTCTCTAAATATTTTGTTTATCTTTTTTCCTCATATAAATCGCCTTGAATAGTTTCGCCAATGAAATGTGCTATATAAATAAATGTGCCTTGGATAGATATGGTACAGTCTACCTGGTAATATGGACGCCCCTGCTGTCCCCGCCCCCCCTGCAGTTTTCTATGCCTTTGGAGTTTTTGGCGTAAAATTCCCTAAAAATTCACCATCCATATGCAATGAGGAAATGTCCTTTGATTGTCACAAATCCAGAGGTCATTATATTTAGTAAACAGATGTGTCACCCATTGTTCTTTTTAAAAGCACACTATGCAACATTTTTCAGTTAATTAATGTGTTCCATATCGTTTTGGATGATTAAATTGAGTCATTTCAGGTTGAACAAAAAGGTATTCTCGACCGCCCTGGTGGTCTGTGGGGGAAATACACGCACTTGCAATTGCAGGAGCAATCCCTGACCGCACCCAGAGGCTCAGTAGTCTCGTGAGAGTCAGTCAACGCTACGGCGAGAACTGCTGCGCCCCAGTTAAAAAGCATTCTCGTTGCTAGCACAGTGGCCAGTGTGTGGTTATGCTCTACGTTCGACAGAGCAAAAGCGAAAGCAAAATGGCGTCTGCTGCTTCATTTTTGCTGCTTGTACCAGTTAGTTCTAGACAGCTGCTGGAAGCAGCTTTGCTGCTCTGGCTGCGTGCTTGCAAAAGTGTGTCTGACGCGGCGTTGAGCGAAGCTTCACTATCCTTTCTCTGCCTCGCAGCTATATTTTGCTGTGATCAGTGGGAATAAAGTAGTTTTAATATGTGCTTTTGGCGAAGTGAGAGAAATACACCTGAAAAGCGTATGTCAGTGCAGTCAGTTCATTTCAGATGGCATTATCCTGCCTTCAATATTTTTCCTGGTCGGAGCCGCTCAGACCCCCACATACCAGGGGATGTTTGGCCAGTAGGAATCCTCTCTTCATCAGCAGCCTCTGGCGGGAGTCGCCTCCCCTCGCGGTTCACGCCGGCAGCTGGTGGAAGTGCTTTTCATCCTAAATAATTCAAACTGCATATTCTGCCGGCAGATTTCTGCATTTTAAGTTAATTTAGGGCGTCAATAAACTGTTTAGAGGAGTGATCATAGCCTCTGATCATCAGCGCTGTGTCTCTCTCCCGCGTCAGATGATTCGCCCAGCGCCTGATGCGCCTAAGCCTGCTGCTGTAGCGATGCGCGGGACCTTTTTGCTCGCGCCTTGGCCAGTAGCGTCAACCATTGACTTTATGTAAACTTCTGCTTCTGTATGCGGACGCCAGCGCTGCGGTGAAATGCCCAGCGATGAGTCGTCGTTAGTTAAGCCGTCATGCTAAGCTCAAAACAACTCAGCGACTGGTTTCTGACCTTTGATAAAACCAGGATGAACAGCTGTGCATAGTGCGACATAGTGCACTTTGGCTTTCGCCTCTGGGGAGCCTCGCTGGAAAAATCAACACTTTTGCGGTAGCACCGGTACCTTTAACAAAACAATAACATAAAAAACAAATGTTATAATCTGGGTATTTTCTCTTCTGAAATAATAGTGTGCAAGAACTAATTCTCCTGGGATATTTTCCCCCTGAATGTTCAAGTGCTGTTAGCCTTGTGAGACCATCCTGATCTCGAGAGCTTTCAAGGTTTCACTTGCAGACCGCAGTCTGGCTGCTCTCCGTTAAATTTGGAGCCGCTGCCTCACCGGAACGATCGCTGTCAATCAGCGTTGGCTTTGAGGAGGGTTGAGGTGTGACGCAACCCGAGAAGCGCGACAGTTCTGGGCCCGCTAAAAGAACATATAGCTGGCTTCAGCGATAGAAACTAGCGTTAAGCGTGGCTATCGAAAGCAAGTTTGTCCGGAATCTCCCAGCGATTTCTTCACTGAAAAGAAGAGTAAAACACTGCTCTGGAGGCTTTTCTCGGGAGGAATATTATGTTTTTGCTCTTCTCCCGACTTATGTTTCGGCGTAAGAGTTTGATCTATCAATTGGCTTTTTGCCTGGCTTGTGGTGTGTGTTTCATTGTCACTCTAAAGAGTACGTCATATGCTTGTTGATCTGATTAGTTTTTGGTTTCGGTTCCGCTCTATACCAACATAAGGCCAATCCAGCACTAAGTATTTTTCGCCCCTTCCAAAAATTACTTCAACGGAAGGTTCCGTGGATGGATGGTGGGGATAAATCATCTGGCGGAGTTTCAGGTTACAGTGCTGTAACATCTACTTTATTTCTTTTTATATATGGGATCTAAAAAAAAAAAAAACAGTTGATGGGTCATTAGCGGCTGCAGAAGTGGGATGTTTTCAAGTGGAATCCAATGATTTTAGAATTACCTTTATTTCTGCAAATAAAAGCAAAAAATATGAAGTATTTTTCTGCAAGACTAAATGTTTGACTGGCTAGGTGTTTGTTTATCAGCTTTTCTAAGAATTCTGGATAAAGTATTCACCTTCCAGTTGTTTGGAGGCAATCAGTGCAGATGTGCAAATGTTTTCTCATCCCTCTCTTGTAGAACTGACTTTTGTTAAATATCCCCTGAAATAAGACAAATAACCCTCGACCATGTGATTACAAAAGCTTCTGACTGAAGCTGGACAGAGCATTGGTCACTGTGAATAAAAGGAGTCAAGAATGATTGAGATTCACTTATTCTGCGATGAAAAGGAACTTTGGGCTAAAAGCAACCACTATGCAGATATGTGCATTACGAATAGAGCGAGAAAGTCAGGGTAGCTCTAAAAATGATAGAGTACAGCACAGGCAGAGACCATCTGGATGGCCCCAGCTAAAAAGAGGCTGCAGGGTACGACTTCCATCTTAAAGAAATCTTTGGAAACCGGCTAAAGTGAAAAAACTGCTTCAGTGTTCTAATGCCATGGTTTTTTATAGAGTGGATAAAAGCTTCTGTGAAGATTTTTTGATCCGTTGAACAATGTAATATTTTACTACATTTTTTTTTACAGATGGTAAATGATTTGGAGATTAATGTTTAGTTTTTTTATGATCGCAAAACTTCAGAGTATGTGTGCCGTGATGACCTTCACCTCTTCCTCTACATTTTAATTAGATTTAATCGATAAAACCTAAGCTATTTTTCTATATATTGACATATACAATTATAAGATATGCTTTCAAAAAATGCATTATCATACATCCTCAACATTCCTAACTTCGAAAGTGTTTGGTTCATTTCGTCAAACAGTAGCATTATAACCTGCATAAATGAAAGGAAAACAGCAGATTGTTTTTATTGTTGCATAGAAATCTGGAAAGTTTATGGGGAAACATGGTGGCATGCAACAAAATGAAAATCTGGTGAGAATATAACCGAAAAATGGGATTAAAAGGTACAAAGGACCGTAAGCTAGAGCTGAGGTTTGCCTTCGAATGTCACCAGAACCCTTTATAAAGAACCAAATCCAAAAATCTAATAGTTTGGTTAAAGTATACTTAAGTTTTATGATTTCCTACTCTGTGGCAAGCTCCAAAATTGGAAAACCGAACGGGTCTCTCTCTCAAAGCTGACAGAGACACACCTGAAAAGTCTTGTTCCTGAGGTGCTGAATGCATATTCAATACCATTTACTGCGCTAATTGAGCACACGTTATGTGAAGACATTTTACAGATTTAATTCATGCAGGTTAAAAGGTTGATTTACTTCTTCTGTCTGAGCATGTAGTGGAAGTGCACAGTTGCTTCGATTGTGTTGCTGAATTTGAAGCAATCCCTCATGCATGTAACGACACTGAAAAGAAAAACTCAACTTTACCAGGGAGAAACCTCCAAAATAGCTAGGCTTAGTGACCACAGGAATATAGAAGCACTGATTCAAGGGGACTTTCCTGATGAGAGAAAAGTAAAGGTTAGTTGCAGTTGTGGCTACTAAGGTGACTTAATTTAGGAGAGAAACACATCTAAGCAATATGATCAGTAATGAAGTTTGGAAGACAAAAAAAGCACATAGAGTTAGATGCAGTAAATGCTCACCCAGACGCTTTGTTTTAAAGAGATGCAACCACTAGAATGTAAAGCTGTGGGGAGCATCGGCCCAACTGATGCCACCCACATGGACAGGTTTACAGCTGAACAGAACACCGTGCTACTGTAGCCTCTTTCAAAACAAAAAGTTGAAAGTTTAAATAACTGCTGCTATTGTAAAAATAGACAATAGTAGGTGAATGTTATAGAGTAACAAGAAGTGGTCATATATCTGGAATCCACTTTCTAATAATAATAATATTTATTAAAAAGCCGCTCTCTCATCCAACCTTCATACTCCTGGGTGGGCATCTTCATCTCAACCTACGGTCGTCTACCAGTGAACTGGAGGCTTAAGGGTTCTTTGCAGCCTCTTAGAGGTCTGTGGAACTGCACACTTTTAGACTGAGTGGTTCAGCTAGAGGTGCAAAAGGCATTTATTGGAAAATCTGCATTTTGGAAGAAGGATGGATGGAGGCTGCCAATGTTTTGGTGTTGGTCGAAGGTGGATTTAGTGACATGTTTGGCATCTCTGAAGATCAGGTTAAATATGATGCAAAGGCTTCAAAAGGTCAGGGGAGTGGTGGCAATAGGCATGGTTATTGTTTGTTAATGTGAATAATTTCAGTTTTGCTAGAGTTCAGTTGGCAGAGCGTACATTAGAGCCATTAACTGATACCCTAAATGTGGAAGAGGATGCAGGAGTTGGACAAATACAATTGTGTATCACTGTCTAAGTCTATAGCAGCAAAACCAAAGAGGTAAATAAGGATAACTCAAGCCACTAGTCTATTATTAAAAAAAGAACAAAAAGTTATTTATAGCCCTAATAATCATTTGTAAGGTGCTCTGTTTGAAACAAATGGAAAATCAGATCTATTATGTGTGAAGGAGCTTATTAAGGGTTTAAATATGTGAAAGAAATATTTTCAGACTACATTCAGACTAAAGTTTTCTTTAGATGTTTTTGAAAACCTTGTTTACCAATTCCTCCATTTCACAGTTTTAGCCCTACTTTGTGTTGTTTTGCTAAATAAAATCCCAATAAGAAACAGTGTGAGTTTTTAGATGTCAAAATCTCTATAGAGGAAGAACATATTCACTGGATTGTCGATGTGCAAAAAAACAAACAAAAACTTTTTCTTCCTCTGACACTCTTAGCTATAAATGAATGATATATTTTCTGAGACAGTTGTTACGCCTTAGTAGCTGTTTATGTATATTATATATAGGAAAAAAGCATCTTCTCTGATGCTTTGACATAATTAAGCAATGCAACTTATCAAGTCAGTTTGGTCAATGTTTTAGAATAACATTTATCATTCGAGTCAAGCTAATTCACTAAACATGAAATTATTAAAATTAAAATATCACTACATAAGTTGAGTATCCTCAAATAGGATTTTTGCATCCCCTTAAATCATTCGTCTGTCACTTATAGATGATTTGCAGCAGGACTCAGGTGGTAGTCATCCAATTATCTGATCATGTGGCGTTGGGGAGTAAAATGAGAAAAGGGGGATGCATCAATAAATCTGCTACTTAATCAATGTTGCACTCTAAAATCTTTAGGACATTGGAAGGATCTATCACCAAACAGCTCAGCCAATAATTTAAATGAACTGTGGAGGTCAAGCCGGCAATGCTAGCTGTTTGTTCCTTTTTTTAAATGGCCCATCAGACCTGATTGGTTGCAACACTTCACACCTGCTTCAAGGAGAATAAAAGCTTAAAGATAGAACTATTCCAAAGCTACTCTACAACTCTGTAGACAATGGTTCTTAAAATGATTCATTACCTTTGAACTTCTTCCCATTTTGTAAAGTTTAAACAGTAAAGTTACACATAATCATATAAATATATATTCTGTATTTATTTGACAGAGCAACACAAAGCAGTGCATAATTGTGATGGGGAAGGAAACAAATGCTTGGATGGATGGATGGATGGATGGATGGATGGATGGATGGATGGATGGATTGGATGGATGGATGGATGGATGGATGGATGGATGGATGGATGGATGGATTGATTGGTTAGATGGATGGATGAATGAATGCAGGATGGATGGATAGGACGGTGAGTGATAAATGGATGTATGGCTTATAATTTTTACGCACCCAGCCCTTATGGATGGGTGAATTTGATGCGGATAGATGGATGGATGGATGGATGGATGCATGGATGCGATGGATGGATCCGTGATGGATGGATGGATGGTTGCGATTGACTGATAAATGGATGGATGGAAAGAGGATGGATGGATGAATGAATGCAGGATGGATGGACTGATAAATGGATGGATGGAAAGAGGATGGATGGATGAATGGATTATCAGGATGGATGGATGGATGGAGGATAAATGGATGGATGGAAAGAGGATGGATGGATGAAATGGATGCAGGATGGATGGATGGATGGAGTGATAAATGGATGGATGGAAAGAGGATGGATGGATGAATGGATGCAGGATAGATGGATGGATGGATGGATGGACTGATAAATGGATGGATGGAAAGAGGATGGATGGATGAATGAATGCAGGATGGATGGATGGATGGATGGATGGAGTGATAAATGGATGGATGGAAAGAGGATGGATGGATAGATGGATGGATGACGTGGATGGATGGATGGATGGATGGATGGATCGTGATAAATGGATGGATGGATAAGAGGATGGATGGATGAATGGATGCAGGATGGGTGATGGGTGGATGGATTTTGAACCTGCTTTTTGAAAATAACTAACCTTTTTCAAATATCAGAGCTTAGGAAAATGTTTATACCAGATATGTAACAAAGGTCAAAGGAAGCTGTGGTCCTTTATAGTTAGTTAAACTAACACACACACACACACACCAACTTGTCTCATTAGCTTTGCAGGGCATTTCCATTGACTTCCATTAATTTTTACAGGCTAACCACAACCCTTACCCTAAACATAACCATTCACAGCTTCATATCCAACCCCAAACCCAGTCTAAACCCATTTCAAAACATAGTGACCCCTGACCCAAAAACAACACTTCCCTATGTTGGGTCCAGGTATCGGTCCCCACAAGGAGCAGTCGGTCCCCACAATGTCCCATTTTCCCTGAAAAAAAAGGGTGCCACAATATATTAAAAAAAGAGCACACACCCCACACCACATATTCACATAGAGAGAGAAGATGCATGCAGGTAGTTCAAATCTGGTTCCACTAGATCTGTGAAGGTCACAGTATTACACTGCACCTCCCTTCACCACCATGAGAACACAACAATGATGATTGGATTGTAAGTGAAGTGCATCAGGAGCATTTAAGTAAAGTCAAGTCAAACAGCTAAGTCTTTGAGATTCACAGAGTTGTCACTACAGACACACCCCCAGACCAGAGTTCACCTCTCAGCCCCTTTAGTACTTTCGGTACTATGATGATAACCTTTAGTAAAGCTAACAATGATTTCCACTGCATCATATCTCTTTTTACCTTTCCTCATCTCATGCTCTGAATATTTCACCTCTTTCAGGACTACGGCTGCTGTCACAAGAATGTCAACACCTTCCTTGGAATGACTGGTTTACTAAAACTGTCTTTAAGGCCCAACCCTAAATGTGAACCAATCAGAGATTAAATATGGACATTTTCTACATCAGTTGTTGATAAAAGTTTGTTCATAATTCATTATAGCTGGGAGAGATTATTTTTTCATGGCCAGACAGAACAAGGCTGAAAGCTCTAACTCATTTACCTGCCTCATAATTAATGACTACCACCAAGAAATCACAGACATGGACAGTAAGCAGTGCATCCTAACTAAACAGGCACAACAAAGTTTCGGAGAAACTTGAACTCAAAAATAGTGATAACGTTATAATAATAACTGAAGAAAAAACATACCAAATATTTCCTTAGTTACTGTTTCTTCACAACACTGGCTCATGTGCTGTTGGTGTAATATGAAAGTGGCTCCATCTAGTGGCTGCTTGTACAAAATTGTCCAGAAATGTTTCCCAAAAAAATCATCAATGGGAAGATAACAGAATATACATTAACAGCTCTATAGGGCGTTTTCAACAGAGTTGATGTACTTTACTGTGTTGTCTGCAAAATATGAGCCCCTAATTTTCTCTAGTTTAAATTTGCTAATTATTGTTTGGAAATTCATCACCAACTCTCCTAATACATCTTGTTTGGATTATTCTTTGATTTAAATTTATGTATGTTCAACTGACACCCTAATATTTCCTATCTGTTACATATGGAAGGTGCATTACATGGTTTTCGTAGCTGTGGTGTAACGTTATGGACTAATTGAGGCAAACGGTTTCGCAAGCAGTTTACTGGTTAAGACAGGTTCATTCATTATGGATGTAACAGGAGTTTGGGAATGAATGGGGGCAAACAGAGAGAAAGGATGATTTTTAACAGAGAAAACTCCGGTTGTGCATCGGATTCTCCTTTATCCTTTATCTTATCAATTCAATTCAGTTTATTTCTATAATTATATAGAATTAATTATATAGTTCTATAATATAACTCATTGACTCAATTCCAATCTCTCACACTATGCATGTTTGTAGCGACAGTGGAGAGGAAAACTGATATGTGTAATGACGTGTGATTCACCAGATCTATTAATAAGTTTCTTTTAACTATTATTAAGGGACGTTCTTAAAGAAGGCAGCCCGGTAGTATGTAACCGGAGCCATTTTTTTGGTCTGACTAAGACTGAATTCTGTTATACCTGCCATTTGTCATGAAACGGTGTTGGTTTGGGGAACCCAAATGCAGAGACCAGTTGGCAGAGGTGAATTAAAGTGGGTTTATTAAGGTTCACAGGTCCAGGGGCAGGAATCAAAAATTCAACAAAAAATCCAAACAAACCTGAACCAAGGAGACATCAGGGGTGGACCAAAACTCTAGGAGCCAGGGAGATACTGAGGAAGGCAGGCAGAAGTTAGACGAGGATCCAGCAAACAGGAACTGAAGAGGGAGGGCTTTTAAAGGGGACAGAGACAAAAAGAGGGCTAACGAGGGAATTGAAAAACAGGTGTTGGGCAGAACAGAAAACAGAGCAAGGGCAAGATGACACAAGAGGGCAGCAGAGGACAACAAATGGAAAACCAAGAAAAACAGGAACTAACAAACCAAGACTCTGACACCATTATGTTTTCATAGTCATTTATATACAGCTCAAATGTGTCAGCACAATAGATTTCTTTACAGTTTCAATAAATGATAACTTTAGACATGCAGAAAAATATTTTTGTGTTTTGGTTTAATATGCATACATAAGATTTATCACAGAAAAAGTGATATTTTTGTAGGTTGTCAGTTCTAAGGTCAGATTGTCACTCTGGGTTCTGGAACACAACCCTGAACTCCAGTTCACAACACATGTGGTACTCAGCGTGGCAGCACATTACTCCCTAAGAGTTAAACCAGGGGCTCCCTGAGAGACGGTAGGGAGACTCCTGCTGGGGTGTTCTTGGGATGGTTTTAAAATAATTTAAGGCATATGAAAGGCCAAAATATATAATGAAAAACAGTAATGTGAATTTCCAATTAATCAAATAAATGTACAATCAAAAAACTTACTTATGACTTAGATGTAACATTTATTTAATTATCTAATACTCCATTTTGATATCAAATAAACAATTAAATTGTAAAATTCGCCATGCAATAAATAGTTAGATGTCCTATTAACTAATTAAAATGTATTTGAAATGACAAAGTTATTTGATATAATTTAAAAAAATACATTTATCAAAACATTTATTTTCTGTATTTTAAATTAAGTACAGGGTAAAGTAATTTGATGTGTTTTTAGGCAGTTGCTATTCTGTTACATTGGTATGAGGTCAGAGATGTTTGTGAACTTCTGGGTTAAACACTTAACTAGGACTTTTTCCTTCCACTCAACTTTCTAATTAACTGTTTAAATTCAGCATTAAATTCCTGTCTGTTGGACAATAAATCAACATTCTTCCCTTATGATAGAAAAACAAACAAAAAAAATCATTAAGCTGTTTGTTACGCATTATAACCCAGACATAACCCTGACAGAAAGCAGAAAAGAATCATGTTTAACCTCCAACAAGCACCCTGTCCACCTTGTGTCCTCTGTGTGTCCCCCTACAGTTTATCAGCCAACCATCTCCAGAATGAGAAAGACTGTCTGTGGATTGGAATAAATGGTGGTGAATGAGAGAAATGTCAAGTGGCTGTTAAACTCTACATAAAGGAAGTTGTTTTAAAAAACTCTTCAAGATAAAATGTATATTTTTTCAGCTTCTTTATTTCTATTTATTTTAGAATGCGATAGAAATACACTCACAGAGAAAAACGGATTCAAACTTAAATAAAAGCATTAATTGAAACCGAGGAGCTTATTATAAAAAAAAAATAAAGTAGGAAATTGAGCTGCAAAGAGAAACATAATGATTTAAGATATAAACCAGAAAATGATATACAAAAACTAGATCAAAGGGAATCCAAGCACAAAATAATGGTGGCAAAAAAACATAAACAGAAAATTCAGGAAAAAAAACAGAATTAAAAGAATAATTGAAATAAAATAAATAAAGAAACAAAATTAAATATCTGAGAATAAAAATAAACACTAAGAGGGCCTGTTGTGAGAACAGAAACTTGCGTTCTGCCATGTTCAAAAGTAAAAAAAAAATGCAAAAAAACTTGAATTTAGGTGTAAAATACAGGACAGACAACATGGCAAATACTGAATAAAAAACATAAAGACTCCATATTTGGTCTGACTTCATTTATGAATAGTTTTACAAATGAATTCATTTTTGTTTTGCGTGCCAGCCATCCCACCAGCAAGTGTTTGGTTCCAACACATATGCTTCCCTTTTTTTTTTTGCATATTGCCAATGCAAGTCTCTCTGCTTTCTCGCAGTAGCTTCATCTGGTCTGCTCCTGTTCGGCTGTGACTACATCCTGAAAATAAATATCAACTGTGCTGTGCCATTGTTTATAGATGTTTTAGCTTGGTCTGTTTTTTCAGTGTAGTCCTGTTTCTCTGACTGGATGCGCTCTCTTTCATCCTCTGCTGTGGAGCTCACCTGCCTGACTGTGTGTTTCCTGGACGGGACCACCTGTGGAGCTGGTTGACAGATGCCTTTTGAATCTATGCTTCTTTTTCTATGTCTGCTTTTGTCTCCTTGAACCCCGGTCGACCTCAGCAGATGGCTGCTACCACTGAGCCTCGTTCTGAGGGAGGTTTCTTCCTGTTAAAAGGGAGTTTTTCCTCTCAACTGTCACTACAAGCATGCTTGGTGTGAGGGATTGCTTTCGAGTCAATTACGACTCAACTGGTTTTCTAAGATAGAAAACTTTGAATAAATTTGACTGTATGATCTGGTTGAATTGTATCTAAAGTGCTTTGAGATGACATGAGTTGTGAATAGAAGTGAAACTGAATTGGAAGTTTGTCATTGTTGAGTTAATATTGTGACAATATATTTCAAAATAAAGAAGGAAAATGTGTAAAATGCATTATATGAATTTAACCGTGTGGAAAATCAGGGTGGCCAGGGGTGGCCATGGCCACCCTTAGCCAATCATTGGCCACCCATGTGGCCACCCCTATAATTTTTTCCCTCTAATACAGATGGTGGCAGCAGTAATACTCTGAAGTGGAATATTCAAAACATTTTAATTTTTCATATATTAACAATTATTGACAACAAAAACACTGTGGTTAATTATGCAGATCAATATACTAACATTAAAGATGATAAGTACAGAATTCAAGTAGAAATAGATTTTGTGTTTTATGGGGTAAAGAGAAAATTATGTGTCTCTGCAAGTCATCTAGGAGTCTTCAGTGAAATCATAGACAAATAACTATTTTAATAAAAACGTATTAATCAATTTATGTAGATATTAGTACCTGTAAATCAACTGGTTTCCTTAGATAGAAAACTTTGTATCAGTTTGGACTGTATGATCTGGTTGAACTTTAAAGTGCCTTGAGATGACATGTGTTGTGAATTTGGCACTATATAAAATAAACTGAATTGAATTAAATATCAATTTTATGCAGAATGATTACTGATGAAAGTAGGTAAGTAATGACAATGGAAAAGATTTAGCCAAAAACTCAAACCTCAAAGTATTTTATGCACTATATCTTTTATCTAGAAAGCAGGGATGTTTGAATATTATCGTCTATTTGTTTGCAAAGGCTGTAGGAAAGTATAGTTTGTCTTTATTTAGAAATTATAGATGTTTTGCTCATTAATTTTCCGGTTGCAACAGTGTAGATTGACCCTGAGGTTCTGGTGCTTATCCGCTTCGGCCCCCCTCAGTGTACATTGGTTATTGCCTGGCCACCCTTATAAACATCTTCTGGCTACGCCTCTGGAAATCTATCCCATTTTTTTTATCTGATGTGTTTGCGTTAGAATTTTTGGGTCTATCGTCTTTTACTTTGAAAGAGTGGCTGAAAACCACTGCGTAAACTCACGCGCTTCACCACCACCGTTGGGAGAAAACTGAAGGGCTCGCGCTTTCACGTGCCAAGGTAAAAGAGAATCTGTTGAACACCGGGTGGTCATAATCTGAAACCAGGTGAGAGAAGAGGGGGAAAAAAAGATATTAAAGAAAAAATAAAGGCGAGCCATGAAAAAACACCTGAGCCCCACGAAGCAGCAGCATCATCACCATCAGCCGCCGCCCCCACCGACAGACATCCCGGCTGCAGGCGGTGAGGTTACCGTTCAGCAGCTCAACCAGCTTCTCTCCGACGGTAGCGGCTTCTACAACCTCCCCACCCAGCACTACAACGAGGTCTTCCCCAAGATTTATATCGGGAACGCGTGAGTGCTGTTTTTAAATGCAAATGCATCACCCACGGAGGCAGTCTCGTGGATTGTTATTTTATTATTATTTAATTAAGCCGTGACAGGAGTGTCGCATGCTGGGCAACACGCGCGCCGGGGCGCGCTCCAAGTAAACAGCCTTTAGGCGGATGACTGGAAACAGTCCAATAATCAAACATTTCACATCTTTATTGATATAGATTTTTGAAAACAGAGACAACATATGAAAGAAGAAATATCTCCATAGAATCCCTCCAATGTCACTGCCATGTCTTCAACCAGCCGCTCCCATTCTATCCAGCTGGGATGCAGACGCACAGCATCCAACAGCTCTCACTTCATCCTACAGTTTGTTCAAACACTAAAAAACTTTAAATGCATTAAATGCAATATTACATTTTCATAGTCCCGAGCAGAATCACTTAAAACTTTAAAATCTGTGGTAGAGATTGTTTAAATCCATCAAAATTAACCGTATTGTCACTGTGTTGTTTAAATGTTTGTGATTATAGTTGTTGAATTAAAAGTGCACAGTTACTGTTTTTTTTATTTTTTTTTTGTTTTAACATAAAGGTCCTATAATCTTTTTAGGTAGAGATGTGAACGCTGCACAAATAAAGTCCAGTCTTCACATTATCTTCACATTACTGGCAAACAATAATTATCACACATTAAAACATGCCCCAACTATTTTTTTCATTTATCCTTTATTTAACCAGGTAACACCCTTTGAGATTAAAAATCTCTTTTGCAAGGGAGACCTGGCCAAGATAGGCATCAAAATTACATCACATCATTACATACAAGACACACATAAAAGCCAAATATGCACTAACAATAAAATTTCAATTAAAACATTGACATGTGAGGAAGTCTAACTCAGATTATTATTTATTATTTAAAGACCTTTAATCGAACCAATAAGTATAAATCTATTAGTAATCTATTAATGTAATTTAAACAGATTTATGTAAGAAGGTGCAAAATAACTGACCAAGCTGACAAAGGATAAGACAAAGTAATCAATATCCTTCAATGGCAGATATAAATAAATGAGATAAAATGAAAATATTTTCAGGCTTTCAGCCCTGTTTGTGGACCTTCTATCTGCTGATATTAAAGTCGTAGGGAAGTCATATTTAAATGTCAAATCATTTTGGGTTAAACATGTATATAAATGTACTTTTTATCAGACTATATTGTCCCAAAATTTAGAACATTTCTGTTTTAAAAAGAACCTGTCTTAAAATCTGTGGCTTTTTTTCCCTGTTATCTTATGCAGGCCAGTTAGTTATACGTCAGCCTGTTCACCTAAATTCAGCCAATCATATATCAACGGTTATCTGTCAATCAAATTTTTTTGGTTCATAAATTCATATGTAGCAGCTAATATACGCGAACGGTTGAAATAAGAAATAAGAAAAAATTTCCTTTCCCGGTGAGTTCGTCCCAGTGTTCACGAGGATGGACGTCTCTGTCTTCTGCAGGCTTAGAGCTAACAGAACTGGTAGCGTTTGTGAGGCAAAAGGGCTCAAGACATGCAGTCGGCTGTAAAGCTTCTTCACCAAAACCAAGCTCTCTGTCTCCTGGCGCCCTCTTTCCACAACATCTTCACTCCCCTCTCTTTTCCTCCTCCTAAATAAAAAATGGATGACGGAGGGAAAGACTCATCGACGACCTCCGTCACTAAATCCTCCTCCTCCCTCTTGCATGTTTCCAGCTGTCCATAGCGCTTCCTTGACAGTGTCATTTCTAAGTCACCAATTTAGTGCTACTTGGGTCCCAATGAAATTTCCCATTGGGAACCTACCACTTTTACTAAGTTGCTAACTGGTTAGCAAGATGCTTCCGAGAAAGTGGCCACAACCAAAATGCTTGCGAACCTTCTGCCACAACAATCCTATCCCCCTGATAATCACTTTATTTACTCGTGTAAAGTCGGGCACCAATTGGGAGAATTCGGAAATGCAATGGTTGGAACAGCCGCTTCCCTACGACTTTTATTCCTTAAAGTGCTACTTTCACTTTGCATCATCAAAACATCACCAGAACCTAACAATATCTGGGGATGCAACTGTTGGAACGGCCATTTTACTAAGACTTTAAGTCTGGATGCAATAAGTGTAATTCCAATGTATTTGGAACTTCAGGGTGGGCCTAGGGGGTTCATGCAAGAAAACGCTCAAACAGAAGGTCCCTGTCAGCGGACTTTAATTGATGCTCAGAGCTCCAAGCTTGACCTCTAAGGTAAACTTTGCTGACCTAAAGAAGAAGTTATTTATAATTTTATTTTTGATACAGCATTTCTAGCTATCTCACTTAGAAACGGTGATGGTTAAAGCCCATATTTCAACACATCTATGTCATGACAGCAGTTTTTCCCCCCAGCAGGCCTGCATTACCGGGGCAGATCAACTGCTTTGAGTTATTGGTTGGTTCAGTCTGAGCCACAGTTTAAAAACGTACATCGAATTGATCAAATGAAATAATCATTAACTAATTTAGAAATCAAGTAAGTCATTGCAGGATTGTAAATTTGCTGAAGGAACAACTTACTAAGCAGTTAATTAAACCAAAACTACAGTATAAATTTTATATAAAATATGAAAAACATTCTCTGTCTTTAAATATGCTGCATCCAAAACTCATCAAGCAGAATATTTTAAGCTTTAGTTGGATTGTTTCTTAAACAAATCTTCTATTAGGCACCAAAAACCCACATAAGACTAAATAGCTACATAACTTCAAACAGTCTGCAAAAACGCTTAAATATGATCTGTTATAATTAAGCACTTTACATGTATTTGATGTTCTTTTTTGTGCAATCTTCCATACATCTTGAGGCTACCAGAACAGAGTAGAATGAAGGGTCAGCATAACAGGATGTAGAGCACATTTCTGTATCTGCGTGCTACATTAAAATCAATATGAATATGTCTGTCTGCTGGGGCGTGCCTCCAAGCGAAGTGCTGGCAATCCTGCGCTCAGTGGAAGCTCATCACACAATACTGCAGGTCTGAGAGGCACTTTGATGTGCTTTCAGCCTCATAAATTTCCTTTGAGAATTCAGGCTTTATGTCTGATGATGAAGTTTTGTTCCCTGATTATGAAGAACTGAGTATTCAGTCTTCATGGCTATCTTCAAAGCTAACACACAAGAAGACTTTTAGGGAGTTGTTTTATTGTGTGAATGCTAAAAAAGCAAAAGTAGATCACTGCATTCAACCTACCTTTATGTATTTATCGTAAAGGTATGATATATATCTATCTTTTGTGCATATGACTGCACAGAAATTTTTTTTTGGCATCTACTTAATCATAATTGGTTATTTAAACATAATTGTTTATGTCCTACCCTGCTAACATGAAAAAATGTGTTAAAGTAACTAAATATGATTAAGTTAATGCCAAAAACGGTGCATTATTTTTGCTCAGTGTGCATACTGATTATAGCTTGTCAATATATAGCTGGTTTAGCTTTTGTCTTTGATAAAGGAAACCCAGGTTTCGAAACTTGTGGAAGGAAGGGCTTCCTGGTAACTTTATTTATGAAGCATCATAAAAACAGCAGGTAAAGGGCCGAACAGACGGCATGCATGACTAAAATAAATAAACATAAGGACATTTAAAGGAAATAAAAGTTGGAAATAAAGAGTTGATTTTTGAAAATGGAGCCTAGGTTGAAGTTCAACTGAATAAAGTGATTACTCGCCTTCATCCGCCTAGGACACAGCCAATCAGCTTTGAACCCCGCCTCTACGGAAGCCAGTAAGCATCCAAAGTGCATCTTAAAAGGCATCCCATTGGCAACTTGTCTGCTGCCTAGTGTGCAGGCGGTGGTTACGCTGTGTCTGACTTCGATTCAGGTGATCCCGTTTCAACCCACCGCCAGCCCCTCCTCCACCATCGTAGCTAAAGCTTAATGTCATGAGTGTCATTCCTCCCGGACTGTTACTGCGTTCCCTGTCTCATCTCAAGAGGTCTGGCAAGAAGACGGCCATGTTGAGCCTGGTTCTGCCAGAGGTTTCCTTCCCAACGGGGAGTTTTTCCTCTCCACTGTAAGCTTCATGCTTGCTCATCATGGACAGGTTCTCTCAACCTGTGTTTTTCAAACTGGACTTCCATCTTCCAGGTCCCTGAGTGAAGCTCTAGTATCAGTTCATGCAATTCACTGGATCTCCCCATAAAGCTCAGCAGACCGTCTCACTAACCAGCAGTCTACAGACTGACCAACTTCATCTATCTCCCGCTCCACCACCAGTTTCAGACCTGGGGGGAAACAGCCCTGTTCTTTACTCCTGTTCATGCATATCTATCAAAATTAAGCGATATGTTTCCTGTCGAGGTTTGAGCACCAAATAAAGTAATTGTATGTATACATTTCTTTTAATTGTCTTCTTCTCTCCGTGTGAGTTTTTCAGATTGAAATGTCTATTGGAGAGAGAAGGAGAATACAGAATGTTGAGTCTAGTGGGAGGACTGGGCTTTTGGTTAGTCGGTATCATCATGTCATTGATCTCTAGCGAGCGCTACCTGTGTTCCACCATGGAGGAAGCTGCTACAGACCTCAGACAGGATCGAGATTAGCCCTGCCCACCGACTAAAACTAGCGGACGTCTTCTCATGAACCTATTAGAGATATTTCAAACCAGAAGTGTTTCCTGGACCTTGTAACATTGGGGGCTGAGCCCACACCCTATTAGGGGAATTTAACTGGGAAAAAGTTCTTTTTATTGAAGCATTCTTGAGCATTTTTATATGAAGCCAAATACTGCAATATGTACAGCCCACTATATATAAACATCTAGCAACATAATTTTGGTTAAATATCAGATCAAAAGGTTGCAAAGAAAGAAAGAAAACAATTGTCACTCTTGGATGAAACAAAGAGCAGGGGTGAAATAAATTTTTAATTCTTACTGGTACTACATAAAAAGTTAGTGGTTAGTGTTTTCTTACACCCTGCATGCATCCTAAAATATACAGACCAATATAACCTACATATAAAAGCGAAATAACTCGTATTTTATTTTGAGCCTTCTGCATTTTGATTGATAGATAATTGATAGATAATAAATATTATAGCTAATTTCCATTAGCTATTCTGAGGCAACACCTACAGAGTTGACAACATACAGTAATTTATAAATGTTTAAATTAAGTTGGGTCCGGATTGGCCAGCAGGTGGGTCCGGATCCGGGCCGCGGTCTGCTAATCCGTGACCTCTGGCTTATACCATTAATTAGGGATGCCGCGATATAACCGGCCATTCTATCGGTATCGGCCTGTATCGACCTTAAAACTGAATATCGGACATCGGCCACCCACGATATTTAACCCGATATTTGATCAGCTTCTACGGGTTTTTCTAAAGTCTAAAAAAAATACTACTTCTTCTTCTTCCTTATATTTTACAGACTTAAAACTTCTAAAAATATTGATACATTAAAATATCACAATACCTTCATATGCTGATATATTGCCATTTAAAAACACCATATCAATCTCTTTTTACCTAATGAAATATTGCTATATGTCATCGTTTATGCTACACAAAATCCCCGAAAATTCACGTAAATTTTGCCATATTTTTTTATATGTTGATGTATTGACGCGGTATCGATCTATTTTACTAACAAAATCTCACAAGAATTTGGAAAATATCAAAAGAGTTTGTAACAGAACGATGAAATTTCACGAGATTTTAAAAAGTAAAATAGATCGATACTGCGTTTTTAAAAATCAATTTGATATCAGCATATGAAAATATATTTGAGTATATTATTTTTCAAAAGTGTCAGAAATGGATAACAAAACTGCTATTTTTCAATGACTACTTATTTTTGTCCAGCTTTAACATCGGTATCGATATCGGTTATCGGCTACATGAGTTTTTAAAATATCGGCATATCGGATATCGGCCAAAATCCCAATATCTCGTGCATCCCTACCATTATTGATTCATTCTTGTAGAAAATATAATGTTGTTTATGATGTGTTTATAAAACTCTTACACTACAACAATGAAAGCATAGTGTAATGTTTTTTCTTTATAGCAGATTTTCATGCAGAGAAAGTTGATATTGATTGTTTAGAACTGTGTCTCATCCATTGTTTATATAAAGGGGGATAGTAAAAGCCTCTATGCAGTCCTATTACATCATAATAGTCGTACCCTGTATTTGTCTAGCTGGCCACAATACCATTTAAAACAGCGTAGATATTTTTTGAACCCGTATTTCTTGCGATGCACCATTTTACTAACTTGTATTATAATTTAAGATCCTCACTCTGATTGCACAGAAAAAAAAAAAATCTCAGCTGGCTCCCAGGTGTGTCGCCCTTTAACTATTTCCAGGCAGAGATTCATAGTTAGGATGAAGGGTTTTTCAGGCCATGACACAGTTAGTGGGAAATAAATTGGATTTTTTTTCTTTGAGTGCAGATATGGAAATGTATTTGCACCGTTTTGGTAGTTTAGCGACATTATAGTTTATTGAAGTTAAACAGAAAAAATCAAGTGATTTGTTTTTCCTAAATTACATAATAATAAAGAATTATGACCTATTAAACTGTCTGACACTAAACTCATCCCCTGTTTTTTGTCACCGTATTATGAGCACATATTAGCAACTTTGCCTGCAGGCAAGTAGTTCCAAATGTGGCGTGTAAAGCATGGCTTTTCCAAAACAAGTGCAGTGTCATGATGTTTCAAAGTTCTGACCCAAAAATGCAGAAAACCGAACAGAGAGACCAGGTAAAAAGTTTAACAGGTTTAATTGAAGAAGTAAACAGGGGGAGAAGTGTTGCTCAGAACACTGCTCAACCGGAACTGCAAAGTGAGGGGAAAACACAGCGGTTAGTTCAGGCTCAGTGGGGAATTTGACTCGTGAAACTTGGAGAAAAGGTTTTGGTTGCCGACTCACGTTTCCAGTTAAGTTGTTGTGTCCTTGACTCCTGTCTGTGTGCTGTGGTTCCAGTGTCTGTCTGATTCGGTGGAGGACGGAACAGGTTTTACCCAGAATGCGGTTCATTGTTGGAGAACGGAGAAAACTGACTGCCACTTAGATTTCCTGCGGGACTTGAGCGGGTCGTTGTGGAGAATAATCCCTTTCTCAGTGAAAGCTCAAACGATCTCTTGGGGAAAGTGGATCCAAACCTCCTGTTTGAACCCCAGCTCAGTTTGAGCTCAGTTTATCCTTCCAGGAGAGAAGGAGAGATTCAGTTAGCAGGACTACTTCCTGTCAAGAGGCAAAGACAAAATAAACTTAAACTCAGGTTGACAAAAGCTCAGCTTGACTAGAGTACCTCAAAACTGGCAAACACTCTGGCGTCGAAGTACTGGCAGTCAGCAGGTTAAGAATACTCCGTTTAATGAGGAAACCATCCGCAGGGTGTGTGAGGAGGCGGACCAGAACCAGGCGCCTCCTGGTGGATGAAGGGAGACAAACACAGAAAACACAGACACAAAACAGGAGTCCTGACATGCAGGAACTTTTAAATCATTTTCAGAGATGGAAGGAGTGCTCTGGACTCATTCAAACAGCTTTGCTGATAAATTAGACCATAGATGGGCAGCATGACTAACTAAGATGTGGAACGGGAGTCTATAAATCCACAAATCCTGATGAATTAGTCATTTTTATGTATTTTGATGTGTAATAATTAAATTCCATGTCCTGAAGTTTACATGTCCACATTACTCCGAGCAATCTAGGCTCTGATTATAAGTTTTGTTACAGCTTTATTTTATTTGATGTTTGATGTTTGTTGGTGTAAATGTAATGCACTTTGATCAACTCTGATATAGCCTGTCAGACTCCATAGTGATGGTTGCTTTAAAATACTAAGTTTTTTAAGGCATATGAGGGTACAGTAAAGAACCCCAGGACCTATCCTAGATAAAATGCAAAAATATGTATCATATCTAGGTATACTATATAAAATACGGAATAAAAGGTTTTGGTTGTTTCATCAAAAAACAAAAATACCAAGCAACTAGTTTTGCTTGCTTTGTTGTGGACTGTATGGCAGTGTCATAATTTTGCTGTGTTTTGTGTAGTTTTTTCCATTTATTTTCTATAATATTTGGTCCTTAAGGAGATAAAAACTTTGCAACTGATCATTACATCTACTATGCAGCCAGTAAACAAGAATCACTGGTGTTGCGCTTGTGTTTACACAACTAGTCTGAGAGCCTTTCCTGTTCATAAATGGATTATGACTGTACTTTGCAGACCTGTGGTATTTTTCAGAGCAGTTGTAGTCAGCACTCTTGACACCACCTTGCACAGCTCAGCGACAAAATAAAGGTGTGGCTGTTTTCTGGCTTTCTGTGACGTTGCTCTTTAATAATGGATGCGTTGGGACTGCAGATCCCAGGGTGAGGAGGCTAGGACTCGAGCAGGAGGGAAAGCGTCGGCTTTGCACCCAGTTGAACCCTGTGTGCCTCTGCATTGGGTTGGGTAGTTGAGGAGCACTTTACTATATTTTGTGTTGAGGTTTCTTTCTCCAGCTTAATTGAAAGTGCTCCTACTGTAAGCATATGTTTAATCATTGATGAATGCAGGCTTAATAAGCTGAGATTTCTTATTAATGACAACAGAGGAGCTGTCCCATGTCTTTCATTCAGACACAGGAAGTTGGGCTGCTTAATTTCAGGATTGTATCTATTAGTTTATTTTGTATATGTGGTAGGAGTGCTGCTGTGTTGCAAACATCTCATTTTTGCAGCTCGAGGTCAACCAGCCAGCTTTGGCTTACTGACCAGGTATTGACTTTAAACACGTATAACAGTAAAAGCACACCTAGCTGTCAAAGCAAGCCCCCCAGACTCATTGAGATTGATGGTTTTGAATGTGTGTCTTTTACCACTATACCGTACAACCTAATTTAGAAAGCACCTTAAAAAAGCCACGAGATAAACAGCCATATAGAAGTTAAGATAAAATATATTAAACAACAATCAGACATGAAGAAATGACATTTATGCAGGATTTACTGTTGCATAATTGCAGCAGAGCTTTTAAGAATCAACATAAACAGTAGAAAAAAGGTAATTTGAAAATTTGCTTTGTTATACATTACAGAAGTTACACCACCCCAAACTTCATTGCATTTTATAGAGATTCTTAGTATCAAGTGGGTAAAAACTGGTCCATTGAAGGAGTCGATTGAGTTTCTTGCAAATAAAAAGTGAGAGAATTGTGGACCTAATGTGAATTTGTAGCTCTAATCCAGCTATTTTGAAATTACTGCTGTAGATGTTTTGTTATGCCTTATACATCTATTGGCTTTGCTTGTCTAGAGAAAAAAATGCTTCAACAATTTCTTTTTGCAGAATATCTGACTGCATGCAAAGCATTTATGGACAGTCTTTACCACTTTTGCTATAGACCTCTTAATTCATTTAACGTCTTAACTTAGTCTTTGATCAATACCCTTCCATTGCAGCTCTGTCTTTAAGTTTAGGTGTGATGCCTCTGGAAGATGAAACCATGCTAGATTAGGGAGTTTTGCAGCCTGTAACAGGTTTTTATCTGGTTTTGTCCTAAATTCATCCCAGTCTTTCCTTTATTACTCACCAACTTCTCTGCCTTTCATAAAAACAATCCTGACAACATGGTAGTGATATCACCACCAGGTGTGTTTTGCGAATGCCGTCAGGTCGAAGGTCGCAATAAACCCTCAATATTCTGATCTTACTTAGTTAAAAACATTGAACAGTTCCAGTGAAACAATGCAAATGTTTTTCACTGCGCAGGACTTAGTCCTCTCAAATATAAATTTTTTGGAGTAGTGCTTCAACTAACGATTATTTTGCAAATCTATTAATCTGTCGATTCTTTTACCGATTAATCAATTAATAATCGGATAGCCAAAGGTTCATTAAAGAAGACTTTGTACGAAATTAAACCAGGTGAAACTCAGATTTTTCCCATTTGAGGAGCATTTTCTTAACTGCAAAATGTTTATATATTTCTTTTAAATCTTGGCATAATTACTACCCTAAGTTGGCCGCTCTGTCAGCTAAAGGCACGTTTCACAGTCTCTAAACTGCAGTTAATGAATAATCGATTACTAAATTAGTTGACGATTATTTTCAATAATTGATTCAATAATTTAATAATCCGATTAATTGTTTCAGCCCTCATTGCACTTCGTTGAGGTGGAGAACATTGATTTAACATCGGAATAATGTTCAATCACTATCCCCCTAAGTTTGGGGAAATTATGCTCAATAGATGGGCAGACCCTCGTTTTAGCCACCTTTAGTTTAAAACCTCTAAAACAAGTCGGTAAGACTGAGGTTCACCTATACAAGTAAGTAAAGAACCTCATTTTCTAGATGTGTAGAGCTGATAGACATACAGGTGCTGGTCATAAAATTAGAATATCATGAAAAAGTAGATTGATTTCAGTAATTCCATTTAAAAAGTGAAACTTGTATATTATATTCATACATTACATACAAACTCATATATTTCAGATGTTTATTTTGTTTAATTTTTGATGATTACAAATGACAACAAATGAAAATCTCAAATTCATCATATCAGAAAATTAGAATATTACTGAAGACCAATAAAAACAAAGGATTTATAGAAATGTTGGCCAACTGAAAGTATGAACATGAAAAGTATGAGCATGTACAGCACTCAGTATTTAGTTGGGCCTCCTTTTGCCCTGTATTACTGCAGCAACGCGGCGTGGCATGGAGTCGATCAGTCTGTGGCACTGCTCAGGTGTTATGATAGCCCAGGTTGCTCTAATAGTGGCTTTTAGCTCTTCTGAATTGTTGGGTCTGGTGTATTGCATCTTCTTCTTCACAATACCCCATAGATTTTCTATGGGGTTAAGGTCAGGAGAGTTTGCTGGCCAATTAAGAACAGGGATGCCATGGTCCTTCAACCAGGTACTGGTAGCTTTGGCACTGTGTGTGCGGGTGCCAAGTCCTGTTGGAAAATGAAATCTGCATCTCTCCAAAAAGTTGGTCAGCTGCAGGGAAGCATGAAGTGCTCTAAAAACTTCCTGGTATGTGGCTGCGTTGGACCCTGGACCTCAGAAAACACAATGGACCAACACCAGCAGATGACATGGCACCCCAAACCATCACTGACTGTGGAAACTTTACACTGGACTTCAAGCAACGTGGATGAAGTGCCTCTCTTCTTCCTCCAGACTCTGGGACCTTGATTTCCAAAGGAAATGCAAAATTTACTTTCATCAGAGAACATGACTTTGGACCACTCACCAGCAGTCCAGTCCTGTTTCTCTTTAGCCCAGGCAAGACGCTTCTGACGCTGTCTGTGGTTCAAGAGTGGCTTGACACAAGGAATGCGACAGCAGAAACCCATGTCTTTCATACGTCTGTGTGTGGTGGTTCTTGAAGCACTCACTCCAGCTGCAGTCCACTCTTTGTGAATCTCCCCACATTTTTTGAATGGGTTTTGTTTCACAAGTCCTCTCCAGGGTGCGGTTATCTCTCTTGCTTGTACACACTTTTTTTCGACCACATCTTTTCCTTCCCTTCGCCTCTCTATTAATGTGCTTGGACACTGAGCTCTGTGAACAGCCAGCCTCTTTTAGCGATGACCTTTTTTGTCTGTCTTGCCCTCCTTGTGCAAGGTGTCGATGGTCGTCTTTTGGACAACTGTCAAGTCAGCAGTCTTCCCCATGATTGTGTAGCCTATAGAACTAGACTGAAAGACCATTTAAAGAGGAGGCTTTTGCAGGTGGTTTATGTTAATTAGCTGATTAGAGTGTAGCACCAGGGGCCATCAATTTTGAACCTTTTCACAATATTCTAATTTTTCTGATATGATGAATTTGAGATTTTCATTTGTTGTCATTTGTAATCATCAAAAATTAAACAAAATAAACATCTGAAATATATGAGTTTGTATGTAATGTATGAATATAATATACAAGTTTCACTTTTTTAAATGGAATTACTGAAATCAATCTACTTTTCATGATATTCTAATTTTATGACCAGCACCTGTACCCCAACAGACTTGCAGCTTCTGCAAAAAATGGTTCTATTAAGTGTACAGTTGAGGTAGAATGCAATAGTATAGCAAAATTTTCAGATTGTATTGTATTAAATTCACACTCCTGTTTTATCATGTGTTTTACCACCTAACATCTGATTAAAGCACAAAATGCAAAAATATTTCCAAGTGCTTTAAATACCCTTTTCTCTGCATAACCATACATGCAAAGAGATATGCAGTTTGGATATAAATTGTGCACAATTAGTGACACTAAATGCTCCATAAAACCTTGACAGAACATAGTGTTTTATACACACACAGACCTTTAATTCACAATCAATGGACAGTGCTTTCAGGCAGGTTGGATAGTAAAGTGTTTTCAGGCGTTGGGCCAGACAGCAACTATCCTGCACGGCTTTGTTGTGCCTTGTTAGCTGTATAGATCTGATATGCAGTTGCTGTTTGTAAAAGCAGCATTTATTAGCACTTGAGCTGGAGCAGGAAAAGATGTATTGTGTCCTGGAATTAAAGGGCATGAAGTGGAATTGGCTGCACGAGTTGAAGGGATTTAGGTTCGTTGTTTTCATATTATTGTTGAAATAAATAAGCCGTTGCTGTAACTCTGTGGCTTGGCTTTAGGCTTTTCTGATTAGCACTGTAATTGTCTTCTTCCACTTAACATGTTACTACAATATCTTCTGGCATTTATCACAAAAAACATAAGTATAAAAATTATTGACCTTCTGCAAACTTTAGATTATGTTTGCACGTCTGTGCAAGTTAACAGTTATGAGGCTTGTCATCCCCCCAAAAAACTTTCAAATGGATAGTATTGGTATGGGCCAACACTGCACAGCCAAGTATCGGGGCCAAAAAATAGCATCGGCGCAATGCTAGTTTAAATTAAATTTCAATTCAGTTTATTTCTATAGCGCCAATTCATTACACATTTCATCTCAGGTCACTTTACACAGACAGTTCAACCAGATCATGCAGTCAGATTTGTTCGATGTTTTCTATCTAAGGAAAACCAGCTGATTTCATCGACTCATTGACTCAATAGCAATCCCTCACACTAAGCATGCTTGTAGCGACAGTGGAGAGAAAAACTCCCCTTTAACAGTGGAAGAAACCACCAGCAGAAACAGGCTCAGTGTGAGCGGCCATCTGCTATGAGGCCCACTGGGGTTCAAGGGGAGCTAGAGGCAGACATACTTATAAAGAAGCAGAGATAAAAAATGCAACTGTCAACTAGGTCCACAGGCGGCCTTGTCCAGAAAACACACAGCAAGCCAGACGAATTCCAAGCCAGCCCCCACGTCAAAGGATGAACGAGAGCACATCCAATTAGTCACAGTCAGAGAAACAGGACTAGATTGAAGAACCAACATCTATAACAGGGCTTAATGGCTGCAGCACAGCTAATATTTCTCTCCAGGATGGAGTCACAGCCACACAGGAACAGACCAGTTTGAGCTACTATGAGAAAAAGCAGAGAGAGCAGAAAAGTTAGACATGGAACTAACAAATTCTGCAGATTGGGAGAGTAGAGATGGAATGAAGCAGAATAATGGAAAGGGGTTTCTATGTCCTCCAGCAGTCTAAGCCTATAGCAGCATAACTATAGCGTTAGCTTAGGGCAACATGGGCCACTCTATTAGCTTTATCAAAAAGGAAAGTTTTAAGCCTATTCTTAAAAGTGGACAGGGTGTCTGCTTCACGCACTAAAACTGGTAGTTGGTTCTAACGGAGAGGAGCCTGATAAATAAAAGATCTGCATCCCATTCTACATTTAGAAATTCTAGGAACCGCTAATAAACCTGCAGATTGAGAGCAAAGTGTTCTGTTTGGAATATAATGAACAATCATATCTCTGATGTAAGATTGAGCTTGGCCACTTAAGGCTTTATATTTGAGAAGGAAGATTTTAGATTCTATTCTGGATTTAACAGGAAGCCAATGAAGAGAATCTATGATTTCAGTTTTTCATTTTAATAAGAACTCTGGCTGCAGCATTTTGGATCAGCTGAAGGCTTTTAACCACAGACTTCGGGATAGTAAAGAATTACAGTACAATAGCTCGTACAATAAGAGTTCTAATGACAAGAACAAAGATGAAGATGAGAGAATCCAAAAAATGTTTAGACTGTTGGCTCTGAAATTAAACGAGTAAAGCTGCCGCAGTCTTGCAGGATGGCTAAATACACAGCTACAGCTATGCTCACTCCTGTTGTTGGGTAGCTTTGCTCTGTGTCATATAATTGGGAATTTTGCTGAATTTCAATTTTAATCTTCCTCAACCAAATTATAAGGAACCATGAAAAACCATACATTTGGAAAATTAGGTTATTTTGGTTTGTCTTGCAATGCATCCATACAATGTAAAATGTTTGGTAGTGTAAGACTTAGATTTTTTTTGTAAAACCAAGCTTTTTTATTTATTTTTGAACTGACATGGAAAAGAAAAGTGTGCAGAGTAAATACAAAGAAAACAATAAAGTTAAGAAAATCACTTCAAAACATGTACACTGAGTTCTTATACAGGAATACCACTGAGCTCTTTTACATGAGGATTTAATTTAGTCGATAATGAAACAGATGGAGCTTAAAACCCTTGTATCTTTGTATTAGTTTAATTTTCTTACCTGCAAAACATGCAATCTGTTTAATAGTATTCATAATCTATTGTTGGACCTAAAGTACTTTGAAGAGCCAAACGTATATGGGATTTTTAAGGCTGAAATCGATATTGGGGGCTTTAATAAAACAATATATGATATTTTGGCTGATATCTGATATATATCTGCCAGAATATATTAAAAAAAAAACATGGACATAAACGGGATTTGCGCTATCCAACAAAAGTCAAACTCAAATTGCCATAATAACCAAAAATATTATTTAAGATGGAATTGAAAAGTAGTATTAAAATAGAATTTAAAGGAGTAGAACTAGCAACCAGCGACCAGCAACAACCCGAAGTTTCTTTAACCTGTTTGCAGCAAAAGAGTTTTTATATCGCCACATTGTGGCCGATGTCAATTAATGATCCAGACGCTAATTTCGGCCTAAAATGGCCTCCCGATTAATCATTCTAGCTAATACATTGTGTAGATGTGAACAGTAGTATGTTTCACATAGGAGTAAACAAACCTGCTGCATAACTGACCTTCACTTTCTTTCAGCTTCAGCAATCTTTCATCCCTTCCCACTTAGGTTTGTGGCCCACAACCCGATGCGACTGCAGAAACTCGGGGTGACGCACGTCCTAAACGTAGCAGAGGGTACCTCCTTCATGCATGTCAACACCAGTCCGGAGTTCTACGCCGGGACTGGGATTACATACCATGGCATTCCAGCCAACGACACAGAGGACTTCAACCTTAGTGCCTTCTTTGAGGAGGGGGTGGATTTTATAGACAAAGGACTGGCGCACCATAATGGCAAAGGTGAGAACTTTCCCGTTCCTGTTCTTTTTATAAAGTTCTTTTCTTTTAACTTGCAGCTTGTAAACTGCGTTGTGTGTATTAAAAGAGTTGCAAAAAGTTTTTAATATAATTTTCTTATAAAATGAAGGCACAGTCTTATTGAAAGAAATCATTGCATTACATCCACTCAAATTAATGGTCTTGCAGTCTATTAAGGTTAGTATCATTGCTTTTAATATAGTTATTTTGAAACATGCATATATCATCCTTTTATTTTGACAGATCTTGGCTTCAAAACTGTTTTCATTGATTTATTTTCATAAGCTGCCTTTTCTAGTCGTCTTTCCCAAAGAGTCTTGGTATAGGAGATGACTAGACTGACACTGAAACAAACCGAGCTCTTAGTGCTGCCTGTTAAACAGAGGCGACACCATTTCATAATTAAATCATCCTTAATGATTCAGTGATTGTTATGCGTCTCAAAAGTCAGGACAGAGGATAATCAGAAAGCTAAATCTGAAACTCCCTTGAGCCTCGCTCCATATTCTCTTATCGGATCATGTCCCTCTTTGTCAACATTGGCTAAATGTTTTATACGTTACACAACTGGTTCTTACGTCGGTTTGTTTAAACTCTGGTCCTTTAAACTCCCTAGAAGTGAGCAAATAAAGCAGAAACCACAAGGTAGCCCAGTCTTGAATCTGATCTTGCTGCCAGGTCAGGTGTGCTGTACAACAAGAAAGAGAGCAAAACGGAGGAAACCTCCAGACCCAGGAGAATGCAGGCCTTCTTTACCTCAAAATCTTCTCCCGTTCTTTCAAAATTTAAAGAAAATGTATCCACTACCAAGCGGTGTGCTGAACCATCCATTTTGTGTCCTGATTTTATAACCAGCTGTTACCAAGGGGGGTAACTTTAAATACAAGGCAATTTGGCAAAAACATGAAGTGTAGAGGTCAATAGGTAAAGTGGAAAAGAGAAAAGATTGAGGAAGATGCTGTTGCAGCAGTGAGATGACGTGCTCTGCGCATTAGCTGTGACATTTTATAGCTCACAGCACCAAAAAGGTCATGGTCAAGATTTTTAATGAGGATCTGCTCTCATGCTTTCTTAGTAATGGGGTGGAGTGGTGGGGGGTTTGGAGTCGGGCAACGGTTTTATTGGTTTTGATAGCAAGCTGCAGTTGATCTAATAATTATGCAAAATAGTTCAAAACAAATTAAGTCTGTAACTATGTCAATAAACAAGGAGGAATCTTGGTGAAAAGGTAGAACACTTCCTTCTGGGGTTTTCTATTCATGAGAGTTTATAAGAAGAATTTTAGAATGTGGTCGAAAATATTCTTATGTCATCTTATTCACCATACGAGGATTTAGTAACTTTTTACTATAAGTGGCTTCTTTCCCACCTTTCCCAGTGCGGTTTGCATAGGAATACTATGTAATTCCACTGCCCTGGCAATAGACACCTTGTTCGTTCTAAATGCACCTTTAAGCAGCTCGCGATTTAAGTTGGGCCCGACACTGGTGTGATCTTTCTGCTCACACTGTACGACTAAAAACCACGTCAGGCTCAGCTCCGCAGTGAGATTAAGCTGCTCTGTAGCTCTCTATTCTGAAGCCAAACAAATGGGGGATATTAAGCTCACTATAGTGAACCACGCTACCTTGGTAATTTGTGCAATGCTGTGCAATACTCTGAGCGATTTGTCCACGACGGTTGGGAGAAAATCAAACATGTTTGATATTCTCCCGACCTCACGATTCCTGATCGGGAGGTGGTTGTGAGAGGCTGATCATCGCTCGTAACCCCCTATACACTACACGACTCACGGCGCACGATCAGGCTGAAAGTCGGCCCGATCGAAAGATTCTCTCTCACGACTGGAAAATCATCCCGAAAATCGCACAGTGTACACCGGGCTTTAGAGACATGAGAGAAACCAGAGAAACCCTAAATAAGCAATGGAAAGATGGTGAGAAAGAAAATAAATACTTGTTTTATCAAATAATTTCTTTTCATAAACATAATTATTTAACTTCCAAAGGTTTAAACACATTTTATAGTAAAACAATGAAGAGAAAACTACCTTGTAAAGGATATTAAACTGTACCTAGATATATTTCCAGTATGCATTAATGTGTCAAATCGAACTTATGACTCACATTTATGTTTTTTAACTTTTTTCTGTTCTTTTTTTCCTTTTCTGTTACTATCTTCCATCTGTTTTTGAAGTAATAATTTGTGTGTGAAAAATCTGAATGTTTTTTTTTCTGGCTAAACAGAGCAGTTACCAAAAATTTAATGATGCACAACCATATAACATGATGGCACAATTGTGTCATTGTTGCCCCACACAATGCGACAATTATTGACCTAGCTTACAGGGATCTGAAAAGGATGATAGGTATTGACTGGCTTATAATGGCTGGGGAGATGATCAGTCACATGAGAACAAGGTGAGTACAACTAGAAGGACCTGCAGCTCGGTCGGGGCCTGCGGAGATGAAGGAAATTAAAAATGAATGCTGAGATGGGTTCAAAAGGATTTGAACCCTTTAAAAGAGGTATATTGAATAATAATTAAGAAAAAAAATCCACCAGAATAAGAATGTAAGCCAATATAAGAAGAACAGAACCCAGTAAACACAATAGACTAAAGCCAGCAGATGGTATGACTCCACAAATCATTACTGACTGTGAAAACTTCACACTAGACTTTAGGAAAGTTGGATTTTGTCCCTAAGGAAATATGAGCGGAGTGTTGTATGCAGTGAGGAATGCTCTGATCTTTATATTGGAGAAACCAAACAACCTTTCCACAGATGCATGGCCCAACACAAAAGAGCTACCTCCCCTGGACAAGACAATGCTCTGAATGTTCACATTTTGGACAAAGAAAATAGGTGGTTTGAAAGGGGTGTGAAGGAAGCTACCTATGTTAAGAAAAAAAAAAAACTTAAACAGAGGGGGTGGACTACCTTTCAAAGACTTACAATGCAGCAATTGAGTTAATCCCTTCTCGTTATCATCGCAGCCCAAGCCCGAGAGCGGAGGACCTTGTCTATTCAGCCAGGCCAAAAATCCCCTTTAACGACCGACCTTTCAGACACTTAGACGGGTATGGGTCATTGCAGACCAACAAAAGAAGCCAAACGACCCCCATTCCAATTTGTTGGACCCATTCTTCTGTCCCCAATTTGCATGTTTTCAAAACAAAAACAACAAAGCTTTGTTGGGCTACTGTATAAAACCTCGAACTCAACCCTATTCCTGACATTTTGAATTGAAAAAAGCTTCCTGGATGGGAAGTGAAAACGTCTTCAAACTTGGAAACAAAGTCCAGTGGATTGTTTTTCTTTTTTTTTCATTTTTTTTGGAAAGATTTTGTCCCTCATTACCCTTTGAACTCTGGGATTGTTGATATTTACTATTTAAATAAATGAAAAAAATAATTGCATCAGAAAATTTCACCAAGAAAATAACTTCATAGACAAAATGAAAGAACATTATAGACAACCCTAAACTTCCTCCTTAAAGGAAGACAAATTGAACAGTAAGAGTGTCTTCACTTTTAGGCTCATCCAAACCTGCTGCAAGACAGACTGCTACAGGAGATCAATCCTTCCTATAGCTATTACATCTAAAACAACTTTTTAGATAATTATAATTTTCTGAATTAAGGTGTCCCCTTTTATTGTTACTTTTGTATTATACTCCTACTCATGTTCTTATAATAGCCCCCTGTGATCAACCAGGCTTTTTAACTATGACAAAACGTGACAACTTCCATTATCATGAAGGCCATGATATAACATTTCTATTTTATGAAGTAGTTATTTTATTAATGTTTTCATAAGCTTTAATTTTTTTTGTTCAACCTTCCTATTAGAAATAAAAGCTTGAACTGTATCAACCTGTTCAATATATTATTAGACTCAAGGTTTATACAGAGTTACTGAAATAAAAGATACTCCAATATATTCTGCTGCTCTTTGATTGTTGGCTGTAGCTGATAAATGTCAAATAAAAGGTGAACTGGATGGAAAAAGCACTAAGATGCAAGACAAAGCTGACGTGGATATGGCGAGATAATAACTGAAGGTATAAGCCAAAGATCTGGCGTCTTTAACAGGATGATTCGGATTCAGCATTGATCCATGGTTGGCGGGGGGATTAGGAACAGAAGAGGTCATGTCATTGGCAGAGGTTTGTTCTCAGCCAATATGGAGGAGGAGAGGGAAGAATATCAGAAGTTAAAAATAGAATAAAGTAGAAGAAGGACACAGAGGGGGTTGGGTGTTTAAAGGAAGTGCAGAATCTGCAGATCTGACCTGAGACCAGTATATCAGATGCTCTGTTACTGTAAATCACTCCTGGGATTTTCAGCCCAGCATGCCACCAGATTTAGCCTTTGCATATAACTGGTGGGTCAGTATAGGCTACAATATGTTCTGTACAGATACAGACAATGTTCATCTATCCAGGTGTGACTTTGTTCCTTTGTGACTGATTTCTGCAGCAGAGGTTCTGTGTTTATTTGCATCTCCTGGCAGAAAAACTGCTGTCCTCAGCAGCTTTAGTCACAGCATCTGCCCCCAGTTTTCTTTGTTTTCTTTATTAATTCATCTTCTTGTTTTGGCCTCATGTTTCTTAAGCCTAAAGCTACTTTTATTCTTCGACACCAGCGGTTTTATAGTTTGATAACTCTGCTTAAATAAATGTGAACTCCTTCTGTCTCATAGAATCTGATCATGTGGATCATAATTGTTTGTTTTTTTAAGTATTCAAATGAAAAAATATTCTTTACTGTCATGCATTTTTAGCCATTAATATTTATATACATTACATGTAATATTTTATCCATTTACAGCCATTATCCTAAGCCTGAGGACATTTTTTTTATATAAATAGATATCATCTTTTAATTTAGTTCTGCTGGATTTAAAAAAAATTATAATTTAAGTACAAATATTTGTTCTGTCAGTGCAACAAGACTAAAATTGCATCAGTGAAAAGCTGTATTCAGAGTTCAAAGACCAATAATTGCAAAATAATCCTTGCCACTGGCAGATATATCTTTTGATTTAACCGACATGTTCTGTTTGCCTTGAAGTTCCATTCATGTTTGCTTGGTCTAGCCAGAGTCCCTCCGTGTAGAGAAACAAAAATTAGATTGATGGCCTGGCTACTTTCCTATTGCAAATACTTGAAGTCATCACTAAAAAGATGTCCAATAGAAGTTGTCAGAGGGATTTGAATATTGTATAATTAATAAAACTGTTGTGGAACATGGTATGCATGCTTTTTGGCTTAGTTTTGTGGGTGATAGATGAACTGATGATTGAGATTGTTGGTTTTGACTGACTCTTCCTTTAAATCAGGGCTGTAGAAAGTCACTGATCCACTGTGTGCCACATGTTCCAGTACCTATATTTATGCTGGTGAAGATTCACACTCATCCAGATCATAGTCAGAGCTTCATATCTTTATCTATATTTTCTGCTTTTGGTCCACTCTATAGAGCCTTGAAAACTCAACGCTATTTCTGACATTTTCAATTGAAAAAGCTTCCTGGATGGGGAGCGAAACATCTTCAAACTTGGAAACAAAGTCCATTGGATCAACTTTTTTTTGGAATACTTTCTGTTTTTGTTTGCCTTACTTTGATATATATGAACATTTCTTTCTCTGAAAATGAAGGAAAAAAATATGGTTTCTTTAATGACCCAGACTAAAGTCCTTATTTCTTTTCTAATATGCACTGTAGAAATTTATTTTGAAACCTAAAAAGTGTCAAAAAAAGATGATGGATATTTTTTAAACAATTAATATAACCCATGCTAATTGTCAATCAGAGCACTTCAAGTTTAACATTCGGATAAAACCAGAGATGGCAAAAGTACTCACTTTCCGTACTTGAGTAAAAGTACGGATACTTGTCTGTTAAAAATACTCTCTGGTAAAAAGTGGAAGTACTGATTAAACTTCTTTACTCAAGTAAAGTAACAAAGTACAGGCTTGTAAAATTTACTTAAAAGTATCAAAGTAAAAGTAGAAACCACTTTTTTTCATGCCGTTGCCTACATTTTAAATGGATGTCTGCCAATGGGACTAGATCTCCGTTGTGTTCATTTTCAATCATCTAAATGCGTCCATGCTACTATGCTAGCAACACCGCCACCAAGCTGCAATGATTTGCCTTGAATGAATACCGCCGAATCACCAGCCGATTCATCTTGTAGTGGTGCGTCAAATGCACAACGTAGATTCCCATCAATTAGATTGAATTTGGTATTGATGGCGTGAAAAATAATAGCGGTAACTCCATTGAAATGATTCAAAACTAAAGTAGCGAGCCAATTTTTAAAATGTAAGGAGTAGAAAGTACAGATATTTGTGTAAAAATGTAAGGAGTAGAAGTAAAAAGTCACCATAAAAATAAGTAGTAAAGTAAAAAGTAAAAAATATCAGAAAATCTACTTGAGTACTGTAGTAACGAAGTATTTGTACTTTTTGCACTTCCCATCTCTGTGAATAAGGGAATAGTTGTATTATCACCATACATGTAAACATACATGGTTTTTTGGGGCCCCAGGAACTTGGGGCCCTTGGCAGCTGTCTAGTATTGCCTAATGGCAGCATCATCATCTTGAAACAGATTCTAGGTTGGACTTAGCTTTTGATGCTGTCTGGATCATAATAATACATAGTTTTGCTTTGATCTAAACCAGACTGTTATATTTTAAGTTTAGCTTTTTTTTTTTGCTGTAAGTTGAACCTGAAGACCCAAGTCTGTTGCTGCCAGAATGAAACCTGCTGACGAATCCCCACCCCACAGAATAATGCTCCCACCATGGTGCACTATATCTTTTTAAGATAAGGGGTATTGTTTTATCTAGCCCAGCTTTAGATCTTGTAAATACTAAATCTGGTCACATTAAAGATTTATTTTCACAAGAAAATTGCTTTTCCTTTCACTTCCCATCTCTGCTCTAATATAGTTTGTGTATGCATCCAGAATTTTATTTGAAAAGAGTTTAAAGTTAGTGATTATATTTTTTATTTACTATATTCATTGAGAATTTTTGAAATTTAAGCTCTTGAATTTGGCACTGGGAAACAACTAATGTTTGCAGACATGTAGGGTCTGGGATTGAGAAAAATGTCATGTTCAGGCCTCTCCAGAGAGCAATGAAGGTCAGGAAGTAGTTCAGGAGGAATTATAGGTCCCCCTCAGCTGCTTATTTGAAGGAATCCAGGATGCTTGTTTCTGAAATCTCATCAATAACAGTGCAGGTCTCTGTGTGATGAAGTGCCATCTAGTCGGTGGTTTGCAGCGGGTGGAAATGTTTACAGCTGACGCTGGAGTCAAAGCAGATGGGTTCCTGCATTGGGTCATTTCCACTGGTGACACTTTTAACTTATTTACACAAAGGATGGATTTAATTTCCTCTTTTCAAATAATATTGAATTAAAATGTCAAACCTTAACTGCAATCTTAACATCTGTTCTTTTTTTCTTTCCATCTTCATACCTGATCTTATGTGATTTCTCTCATCGTGTTTGAATAATAGGGGTGAAAGCTTATGTTTCATACTTGTTTATTGGGGAAATGAATTACTGGTGAGAAACAGGATATCCAATATTTTGCTGACATTTTTAGCCCTGAAATTCTTTGAACATTTTTATTGCCTGCTGACTCATTTATCCTGTTTGCCTCGGAGTCCATTGAATTGATCCTCAGTCACATTTTCTCCTTTCTTCTTCTCCATATGTTCAGATTTGTTAAAGCTCTCTAAGTCTTTTTGTTAACTTTTTCTCCACCCAGGTCACTCAGCTTGAATCTTTATCATTATTTTTAATGGCCTGATCAAATAGAAAGCATATGATGCTTGCTTTAAATCTTCATATCCTGTGTTCACATTCGGAGTAGGGAAAAATTAGGCACATCTGTGGTACAGCGCTAATTATTAGAGAGCATGAGGAAAATTTGGTGAATAAGAGAATGGGCTTTGTAGCTCAAAGATCTTCAGATCTTCTTCCAAACGTCTGTGCCCGTGGTGGTTTCCTTCACTCGTTTCATCTCTGGTGCACTCGCTGTGTGGAACATTGTTACTGTGGGTTGAATGTTTACACATCGCACCCACACCCTGATATAAGAACAAACCCTCAATGTTAGGCCAAAGAAAAGACACTTACAGCCACAGCTTGTTGAAGCAGCAACAGCAGTCAATGAGTTTTCTTTCCTGTTATTTTAAGGCTTAATTAAGATATCGATGAGAGATGTTTGGTTCTAATGAATCCCTTGATTGCTATAAAATTAAAGAAATATCCATAAACACAAACATCCTTATGTGGAACTGCTCTTTGTGCTTGTAGAGTGACATTTTTTAGCTGTGGGGAAAACGGATTGATTGAAACAGATTTTGCAGTCATCTTGAAGCTCCATGCAGCTCCATCTTATTACGCTTTTATGTTATAGTATTTCATGCAATGAGAAATTAGAATCTGTTTAGAAATATATTTTCATCTCTTTCCCGGCGGATTTCCAACCATAACAAAGCTCGGACACATCTCACATAAAATATTTTTGAAGTTACAGATGATTTCTTTCAGCTCACCTAACCTCAGCAATATGCTTGCTCTATCTACCGTACACATGTACGCCTCTCCTGTTCGTGTATCCAGTTAGCTTCAGTTGTAGCACCACTGCTCTCACTGTATACTTACCAAATAGCTGAGAGTCACAAGAAGTTTATGCTACGATCACACCGGCGCAGCAGGAGCAGCAAAAAACGGCGCCTGCTGCTTCATTTTAACTGCTTGTACCAGTTAGTTCTGACGGCGGCTGAAGCAGCGCTTTGCTGCTCTGGCTGCGGTGCAAAAGTGTGTCTGGCGTTGGTGAGCTTCACTATCCTTTGCTTTGCCTTGCAGCTATATTTGCTGTGATCTGTGGGAATAAAGTACTTTTAATATGTTTTTAAGTGAGAAAATCCACCTGAAAACTTAATCAGTGCAGATCAGTTCCATCCAGATTACATCCCGCCTTCCAGTATTATTTCCGTCCGAGGCGGCTCAGACCCCCACATACCAGCGGTGCACTGTCAGTAGGAATCCCTTCAACAGCAGCCTCTGGCCCGTTGCCTCTCGCGGGTTCACCACCGGCAGCTGGTAGGTGTTTTTCATCTAAATAATCCAGACTGCAGGGTACCAGGATAATAAAAGCGAACATATTAGCTGCTTTACAGATTTCTGCATTTTAAAGCTACATTGTGTAATACTACAGGGATATACTGAGTCAGAAATGTAATATATTATACATAACTATGTTATTTATCATCATCTACGAGCTCAGCCTCTTAACCTTAATATTTGTGTTGCCTCAGAATTCTCGTTATTTATAATTACATAGGAGCGGGTCTCGCAGCCATGGAGGCAGACATCTTTGGCGCTTGACGCAGCGCAGAAAGCCAACAAACAGCGTTGAGATCGCCAAAACGCCAAAACGATGTGGTAGAAAAAATAACAGGGTATATTTATTATCTTAAGTCTACATGAAATCTATACCCTACACAGACTAATGAAATACTATCTGTAAAAATTATCTATGTAAAATCACTTGTGAGAAGGTATAGGCGTAGCGCGGCTGATGGTGGAAGCCATTTTGTCCTCCGCAACGCCGCCGCACTGTTGGGGAGAAGCGGTGGGGGAGATGTTCATGTTAAGCTTGCAGCTCTGCAGATTCGACCGCTGGATGTCGCTAAAAGTTACACACACTGTAGCTTTAAGTTAATTTAGCCGCCAATAAACTGTTTAGAGGAGTATTCGCGAGTCTGTGTCATCAGCTTATGTGTCTGTCTCGGCTGTCAGCTCCCCAGATCAAGCTTTACTCTGTTGATTTGGTTGATCTTGGCCAGCGATGACAGCAAAAGTAAAATTTTTCCATTTCAAGCAGCAGCTGGCCAGATGCTTAAACGCTTCTCCTGACGCGACCTGCTGCTGTAAAACGCTTCAGCAGGACATTTTGCTGTGCCTTGACGCATGTTGCTGCACCAAAATGACTTTGCATGTAAACTGGCACAACGCTTCTGCGGCGCCTGCTGAAATCTGGTGTGAACGTAGCATAACACCCTTACAAGTTTATAAGGAGACTAGTATAAACTAATAATTCTACATTCAGACCGCACGCAGCAGAAGCAGCAAAAATGCGTGTTTTGCTTTATGCTTGTACAAAATTTAGTTCTTGAGGCGTGGCTGAAGCATCTTTGCTGCTCTTGCTGTGCTTGGTCGAAAAGTGGGTCTGATGTGCGTTGGGCTGAGCTACCCAATTCTTCCTTTCCCTGTAACAATAGCAGCTATATTTGCTGTTATAAGTGGGTAAAAAGAAGTTTCGATATGTTTTTAAGTGAGAAAGTCCACCTGAAAACTCCATCTATGTAGTCAGTTCATCAAGACTATGATCCTGCCTTCAAATAATCTTTTGCTGTCTGAGCCACTCAGTGCGCTGTCACTGGAAAACCCATTCAATGGCAGCCTCTGTCCCAGTCGCCACTTCTGGGTTTTCCACTACTGTTCGCGGCGGCTGGTAGTAGATGTTGCCGTTATTCGTGTACTTTAATCCAAACTGCAGGCACCAGCATAATAAATGTGAACATATTTTGCTGGCAGGTAACCAGATAAAAATACAAACTATTTTTATCTGGTTAAACAAAACAGTAGCTTATTATTAATTATTAAGTAATGGTTTTATACAGTAACTCTTGTTTTCCCATATTTTCTAGCTTGAGACTATTAAATGGAATTACAAAGTTCCAAATTTAGATCCCTGTAGAACACCATACATGATTCAATGAGTAAAGGTATTATTTAAATTTTACAAATTAAACATATCAGTAAGAAGAAAATCAGCTCAGGAATGTAGTTTATTCATTTTATTGGTTCAACTCCCACTTTGAGGATCAATATTAGTGCAGTTAACAGCTCATTTGTTAGAATAACTTAAGTTGTTTCAGTTCTGGGAATTGGCCTAAAATGCTCCTCACAACAATTATTAGTTACTTTAAAACAGCTAATTTAAAACCCTGTGAGCTGCATTAGTAACTGGAAAATGGTTAAATTCCCCAGAACTAATTCCTTAAGATTGCAGCTAATTACAAGGAAATAAAAGCCAGCATATGGTGCACACCGTGTGCCTGCATTCTTATGACTAAGCCTCGTGAATTGTTATAGGAATTGCCTTTGAGTGATGCATTTAAAACAGCTCCAGATGGGCTGCACCACTCAATTAGTATCACCTGCTAAACGGTAACTGCCTTTGTACTCTTAACACAGTCACTTCTTGAACTGAAGAAATGTTGGAGTTTTCCTGAGAGTTTGTTTAGATTTTTATTAAGCACATATGAATCACTGCAATGGTTCTTAGTCAGTTTTAAAGTTATGGAGGAAGTTTGTGACATCCTGCTCTTCAGAAATTATGAAGCCATTTTTAAAATCCAACTCAGCTGCAAAATAATTGACCTTATGCATTATTATATGAGAACGTTGTGGGTGACTTGCATGACAGAGATCCACCCTGTTTATTCATGAATTTGTCATGGAAGAGAGGCCAACAAACAAAGTTTCAGACATGATTTTATCTCCAGTGTACTCACCCACTTCAGTCACGAATGTGCCGTCATAATTTGTACAGGAAAACATTTTTGCATTAAACAAAGGCTGGAATGAGTCAGGAAGCTTAACGGTGGGTGGGCTGGGAGCTGACGAGGAGCAGCAGCACCTTTTACATGACGGCCTCCAAAACTGCTGCTTAGATTTTAACAGGTTTAATACACAATTTTCGGATTACTCCCATAGATGAAGATTTTTCTGTAAATCCTGTAAAAAAATCCAAAGAGAATGTTTCCGTCAATCTTATATGCTCTAAATCTATCTGTGCCGATATAAATTACTGTCATACACGTACATTCTCAGGCCTAATTAGTGCACCTTGCAAAGTATTCTGGGAGATTTTGGCAGCCGTCGTGCTGAAGCAGCACCACATTTCTCATTCACCAACTACATATATCAAAGAATGCTTGTATTTTTTTCTTCAGCTTGCAGAGACCATTGTCAGTCATTACTTGGCACCTGAAGGAGCAACACTGAAAAACCCCTCTATAATAACACCGCTGTAGACATGATTGATGTCATACTTGGTATAAATTGTTGTTCAAAGCTCAATCCTGACAAAGGGAATGAAATTTATGAAGCTTTTTGGCAAACCAGGTGTTTACTTTGGTGCTAAAAGTCAGATAAAAATATTGATACTCCTCTCATGTTTATACAATGTGGAGCACAGCCAGAGACTGCTTAGAGAGAATAGAAACAACCGAGGTTTGGTTTTCCTGTATCTCTGTTTGCTGCTTGTTCATTCCTGTGATACAAAAGTAAAATATCATAACTATTTCTTATTGATCTATTCGCATCTATTATTTTTTGACAAAACACAAACACAAGTAGTGCAAAGCAGTGGGAAGGTTATGCAAAACATTCATATCCATTAAATCATCAAAGTGTTCAGATTGGTCCGATTTTGTTATCTATAGATTACTTTCTCCCAAAGACTTTCTCTATTGCCAACATGGTGTCTGCCAAACTTTAAAAGTCACATGTATGCATGTCCCATAATTTCCCTTCAATAGTTTTTACTTCCTATACTATGGATTTCTGCAGCTCCTCCTCTTACCATTGGCTTCTTAGTCGCTTTTGTGATTTTGTTTCTCCCCTCCTGGCCTGTCAGCTTAGGTTAAGATCTTGTTAGTTTTGTGGTTATGATGTATTCTTTCATTCTTCTAGATGATGGATTGGAAAGTCCTCTGTGAATTGCAAATTTAAGATGCTGTTGAATAATTTAACCTCTCTTTAAAGCTCTTAAAATAATGTGGATTACCCATTAATGATTAAAAAACAAACAAAAAAAACCCTAAAGCTTTTATTTATATTACCTTTTCGAGTTTAAAATGCGCACAGATGGACTGTTGGTGACTTATTAAGTTACTTCTGGAGGAAATGGGTTGCAATGGATTTTATTTATCACAGTTATCAGTTTGAAGGTGCTTAATACATGCATTTTAGTTTTATATTTTCCATCCACCCATTTTCTGTCACGCTTATCCCAAGCAAGATCGTGAAGGGTGCTGGTGCCCATCTCCAGGTGTCTACAGCCAAGGTACACCCTGGACAGGTTGCAAGGGCAACACAGAGACAAACAACCTTTTACACTCACACCTAAGGACAATTTAGAGAAACCAATCAACCATGCAGAATTAAGCCGGGCTGGGAATCAAACCCAGAACTCTCTTGCTGCAAGGCAGCAGTGCCACCCACTGTCATGATGGGTCTCTGAGCTTAGCCCAAAATGCAGAACACACATGGAGGCTGGGTAAAAGTTTAACAGAGTTTATTGTTGCACAATACACAGGAATAATGCACTGGAATCAGGAACTGGTCAGGGCTGGTTCACTGGAGTTTGATTAGCGAACGAACTGATGAGTTATGAGTCTTTGAATATTCAGATGAATACCTTGAAGGAGTTTGGATTTCTCTTTGAGAGAGAGGGAACTGATGGTCCAGAGACTGTAGTTCAGCAGAGTCCAAGAGTTGCTTCAGCGTCTTGCTTCTGACTTTGAGGTCAGACCTTGATCTGAGTTTCCAGCTCTTAGCCAAGAGCTGCAGGGAAATCCTCAGAGGAATCTTCAGGTTTGGCTCACAAGGGCAATCTCGGCAGGTTAAGCTCATCCAGAGCCTCAGGTAGAGACAGGTTTCCTGTGAGGCAAAAACAAGGGAGAATTAGAATCAGATCTGATCAAAAGAGATAGCAAAGATTCTCAGGTTCAAGGCTCAGGTCGCTAACCAAACTAGGTCAACACTACTTTAGTGTAGCTATGTACTTTTGCATTAACTGCTATTTCAATGTCACTGTTTTTTAATACACTTATATTATTTTTCTCTTTAGTTCTTTAGTGTTTGTTTTAAAAACCACCATAGTGCTGCCAACAGCGATGGATGGTCGGTATTGCAGTTTAATTTTCTACTGGTTCAGATAGTATATACTAGTATGCCATGTTAGTCGTACAGGTTCTCCTCTTCATAACAGAGTAAGCTTTTGAACGCAGAGTCATCCTATCATCCCGGTTGGCAGAACTGGCTTCAGGTATCACTAAGTCAACACCTTTAAGGAAGCGACTTGAACTGGTGAGGCTGACGAGGCTGGACCCCACTGAGGTCTGCAGGGGGCAGGATCTTTTAATTGAAGACAGGGCTGACAAACCAGATCCATCCATCAACTTCTGCTCACTCTGACTGTCACAACCCAATCTGTACCGGAAGCACGATCTGTACCATCACCTCATTTTTGCATGTGTAACCAGATATACATCTGGGATTCCATAAATAATGTAATTATGTTACTGAAATTACATATTTCTATCCTTAACTCACCAAAGAATTTATATTTTTTATATTTTCTCTGTTAAGCTGCTTGTCTGATGTCATAATCGGCGTGCTCAGAGTAGTCCAGCAAAATATGATTAAACCATGTTTATCTGCATTTTAGTTATTTCTTTCTTTAGGTTACGTACTATACACCATAATGTTAACACGTAAGGAAAATGTAAAACTCAAAAAGACCAGATTTATGTTTAAATCCAAAGCTGAAAAGTTAGCTCCCAGAAGAAGCGTAGGATACCATTTCCTGTAAAGATCGGCAACAGATGACTTTTTTCTATTTTGATTTTTTTTGTTGTTGTTTTTTACGGCACTAGTGTCTTGTTTTTTCAAAAGTAGGCTGACAGAAAAGGGGGTGTGAGAGAGGTCATGTGGCAAAGAACCACAGGTACGATTCAAAACCGAGTTGGCCGCGTCAAGGATTAAGGCCTCCATACAAGGGCCGTGCGCGTTAACCACTGTGCCACCTGTATGCCCAGAAATACATTATTAACCTTTAACACATTATAGTTTAGTACACTTACTATTTTTGGGGTGGGAAAAAATGTATTTAGGTATTTTTACAAAATAAAATTGAACGTGACCATGCATATCTAGTTGCGCAAGCACAAATGAGCTAATGGTAGTGACACTGACCACACCCTCCTAAAGTCCCCCATCACTAAGCCACTGGGGTGAGTTGTACATTAATCTTGTATTAAGAAAAGCAGCTCACATTCATCAGTAATGTTATTGTTAGTGTTCTGTTGTCTTTATCTTTGTATATTAACTAGGGTTGCACCGATACCACTACCAGTATCGGGTGGGGCCCAGATCCAGCACTAAAATGGTGGTATCGGTATCGCCGAGTACCAACAAATAGGGCACCAATACCATTTTGAGAGCCAAGAGTTTATTCAACTATTGTCACCCATTCCAGGTAGGCAATACAGGATTCACTTTGTATTATTTTTTTCCAGCTTCACAAAGGCAGGCAGCAGCTTGACAAAACCATGATGGTAATTATTTTACATCCAAGTAGTATGTAGGTCTTCATATATACACACATAAACATCGATTTAAAACAGATGGTATCGGTATGGTACCGGTATTGGCCAATGCTGCACAGCCAGGTATCGGGTATCGGTATCTGGGCCAAAAAATGGCATTGGTACAACACTTATATTAACCCAAAATGATGTATACTGATTGATCAAAAGAGGTTTCCTAAAGAAATGCTAGGCTTAATGCAAAGCCATTAAGATCTTAAAATGTCAATGATCTGATAAAACTGAGGTTTCTGGGTTCATGTAAAAAAAAAAAGATAGATTTTTTGCTCTGACTGGCTGAATACTTTGTGGTACAATTTGTCTTGCTGCTAAGAATATCACCTTTGGACTGGAAAGGGATGGCTGCGAGCTGGTGCCTCAGCGTGTCGAGAGACTTACGGTGGTTAGGAAATGGTTTGTGTGGCTTTTGAGGTCCAGCCAGACCGGCCACCACAGTTATCTTTCCCGGCGTTAGGGGCAATTTATAGGCTGTCTTTTCTATTTTGATGCTTCCTTGAAAACCCAAAAGTCAAAAAAAGAAACAAGCATAGATTAGATATCGGTCAAGGAGTGTGACATCTCCTGTTTTCTTGTGCGTAAACCACATAAAACATCAGCAGAGAAGAAGAATTCAACTTTGAGGTTAAAGATTTATCATTTCCCTGCCGGAGCTCAACTAGGAGGGCCACTCACCTCCATGTGACCTCCTGCTTGCAGACAAACGGATCAGGCCAACAGTTAGGGGTTAACATGAGGAAAACACAAATTACTGGCAGCGATGTGGACATTTCACTCATCTGATGGCTTGACATTTCTCAGGAATTATGTGGTTCACAAAAACAAAGCATGTTGCTTGCACTGTTATTTGGCTGAGGAGTGATAGATTTTTTCTCATTATGTGACAGTACACAGCTATACTGGAACGAACTGTGTTTAAATGAAAATTTGAAAACAGCAAGGGAAGTCTGTTATTGTTCACAGGGAGATGTATGAAAAGCTGCAGAGTCCTCATTAGTTGTGAAATATCTTAGGATATTAACATTTTAAGCACAACACTATATTATTTATGACCTTAGAGTACAGTCACTTATACTATTGTACTATTTGTTTTAGAATCTGATAAAAGTAGATATTTGCTTTTGGTTGTTTTAGTTAACCAACATCTTTAGTAATTAAAAATACCAATAGTAAAAGACTCTGTTAGATTAAACATTCATATCAAAGTAAAATACTCAAATTTGGAGAAATTGTTATTCGCAGATGATGTGGTTCTATTGGCTTCATCGGGGCTTTATCTACAGCTCTCACTGGAGCGGTTCGCTGCCAAGTGTGAAGTGGCCTGGATGAGGATCAGTGCCTCCAAATCCGAGACCATGGTCTTGAGCCGGAAAAGGGTAGAATGCCTTCTCTTGGTTCGGGAGGATGTACTGCCCCTAGTGGTGAAGTTTAAGTATCTTGGGGTCACGTTGAAGAATGAGGGGAAGATGGCGGGAGATCAATAGGCGGATTGGTGCGGAGTCTGCTGTGAAGCGTGCACTGTACCGTTCTGTTGTGATGAAGAAAGAGCTTAGCCAAAAAGCAAAACTCTCGATTTACCGATTCGATCTACGTTCCTACCCTCATCTATGGTCATGAGCTTTGGGTCACGTAATTGTGTCTGGGCTCTCCCTTAGAGACAGGGTGAGGAGCTCAGTCATCCTGTTGATAGTCATAACGTTTTCCTATATTTTGGAAAAAATTGGCCTTGAAGAAATTGGTCCTAAAATTGAAAAGGTTTCACTATGCGTAGTTTAATATCACCTGGAACACCTGCAGTAACACTTGAAAACCAGAAAAAAAAAGCAAAAAAACAAACATTGTTTTTACATAAGTTACAGCTGTTTCAATGAAATGGTAGATCTTCAAGTGCGAATGCGTCCTGTCTGCTGATATTAAATGTGAGGATGTGATGGTTCGCCTTGCTAAAACATATCCAGATGTGTTGCGCCTTAAAACGTAAATATGATCCACAAACATTTAGATACAGGGATAAATACCTGCTTGCATGAGATTGAAACTTTTCAAGAGTTGTTCGGCTTGTAACATTATCTGTGCCCAGATGATGCTCCTGCCACAACTAATACTTTGATTTGCGCTCTGGATCCGAGATTTGATACGTGGGTGGAATAGACCCAATTTGTTTTGTTTTTGATTCCTAAGCAGTACAAGATGACTTGTCAAGCTGAGATAAATTTACAAATTCTTTAAACCACAGTGATACATTGACATGTTGAACACCAAAGCGAATATTTTTTTCACGTTTTTCAAAAAGAAATTCAAGCATTTTTGATAGAAAAAAATGAATATTTCCTCATTGAATAAACATGAAACTAAAGTTTAGTCTGTGTCAGTTTAGGGTTAGAATTATATTAAAACATAACAGAGAGCAGCAAATATGACATCATAATGCAGTTCACGATCAGCTGCAATTCTCACACAAAGTGTCAGACCTACTTGTACGGGAAAAGTAAATGGTCGATATAAGAAGGCAAAAAGCCAAACCTAAACCTACTCTGCATAATCAGGCTAGACACAATATGAATAATTCTTTACTCAGACTCCAGGTTGCATAAAGACTTTTAAACATGGTTGCTTTAATTCACTGTCATCAGGCTGCTGCAGAATTTAGCCTTTATGATTTCTATCTAACACATTTATATGATGATCACATTACCAGACACTCTGCATAAGGAGCTTGTATTGTTTGTTTATGAACTTTAAACACATTTTTTTCCCAACCTCCTTTCAACATTTCCACAGCTTTTGCAGTTCCAGAGACTTTGCAATCTGGTAAGCATCTGATTGTTATTTGGGTTTCTTTGCACTCTGTTATCATGATAAAAACACTGCATTGGAACCCAAGGGCCCTATAAAGAAACCCAGAGAGGTCTAAATTGAGACTGTGATTGACATCCGTCGTGATTTCGGTGAGGAGTCTGTAATCAGAGCTGGCTTAGAGTAGACACTGGGACCATCCATTCCTCTCTGAAAAAAGTTCTGGCACAACTTTAGAGCTGGAGGACTGCACACAATAGGACGACAGAGCTGTCTGCTCCTCTTACTTTAAATCCTCGTGGATCATGCAATGTGGATCATGCTCCATGTCAGATTTCATGCTTGTTTAACAGGCTGTTTGAGATAGGCAATATTTTGAGATTTGGCCTTAAACATTTGCAATTTAAGTTGTTTTTATTTAATTTCTCTATAATTAAACGTTGCTATTACATTTTCACTTAAATCCTTATAATAATGTCTGCTTGTTTTTTCACAGCCTCAGAGGAAAGAATAAGAAAATTTCTAAGATTGAATCTGGTATACTTTTCAATAACTTGTTAAAGTATGTAAATACAAAACATGTATGCAAAAGGAGGATTTTTTAAAAGTAGAAATATCCCAATTAAACTTTTACAGGGGCTACCTGTATTTTGTCTTTTACAACTAGCAAAACTTCTTTCAGGGTTTCCATGCTTAGCAGAAGATCCTAATAAGTTGGGATAGCTTGGAACAAAACAGAACTTATAAATATCTGCAACACTAGATCCATAATATATTGAATAACATTACAGAAAACGGACAGAAGAACTGTCTTTAAATGATCAGCTATGATAAGAGTGTACTACAAGATGTTAGGAGGTATAAACCATTTCTTTAAATGTTAGCTTTATGACAGCTAAGAGCTGTTTTCAATTTGAATTCATGTAGCTTGATTCCTAAAAAGGGAAAATTCTAATCTTATTACATAATAATAAGATCATACTTTTTTCATTTAGACTCAGTCTGTGGTTGTTAATAAAGAAAATGAATAATCCAGAGGTATAAACAATAAATTCGGACTATCTTGGTAAACAGTAACATAATACCAGATTTTATATTCTATATTCTATATTTCTAAGTAAGTTAACGTATTGCTTAATATGAAGACAAACTGAGGAACAAATAAGCTAAAGGACGGAAATAAGCCTTTAAATTAAAAATTTTTGTGTTGACCCTCACTGTTTAGTTTGTACCTACCTAGTTCTATCTGAGAAACTTCACTGCAAAAACAATCTGAAATTAAGTAAAAAAAATCTTAAATCAAGTGTATTTACCCTTAATTTGAGCAGGTAAATAAGATAGTTTGCCAATGGATGAGTATTTTTACACTTAAAATAAGTTAATTAGATAATATGCACTTGAAATAAGACAATGCAATTGATTTTTCTTATTTCAAATGTAAATTGTCTTGTTCCATTGGCAAAGTGTCTCATTTATCTCCTCAAATCAGGATAAAATGCACTTATTTTAAGAAAAAATGACTTATTTAGATTAACTTTTTTTGCAGTGTTGAAAATGGATCATGAAAACAAAAATTTTCCACCTTGGCCTTTTTTTCCCCATTTTTTAGAAAATGGCCAAGTTGTTAAATGTGGTGTTAAAACATGGTGGCTCAAAGGAAAAACAATAACTTCTTTTTCCATTTATTTCTGAACAGGTTAATTTATTTCCTGTTTTTATAAATGTAAGATTTTTGGGGGTTTAAAATGTTATTAAGTAAATATGTAAAAAAAACATTTATTAAGCGACTTTAGACAAAGCTAACAGTGCTACAGTATATAGAAAACCATTAAAAAAACTAATAAAATAGAATAATAAAAATAAGATCAAAGCGAAATTAAATATCAATAAAAACAAAAGGTCTGTTCACAAAAATAAAGCCTTCCTGATTTATGAATGAAGTGCAGTAGGCACTTTAATCTCTGTCTCAGCTCTTTTGGTTATTAAATGCCAGAAAGCCAATCACCAATCTTAGATAAACGGTGGACGAGGATGGATAGCTGTCCAAATGATGAGCCTCAAAAGAGATCTACAGTTAAATATAATTCACATTCAATTGAAAAGAAATATTTTTAAAATATCATCAGCTCAAGGAAGGATTTAACAAGAAGACAACAACAGACCAAAAACTGCACCCGTGGAACCCCACTGGTTACAGAAGATATAGAAAATGATTGCATTTCACTGTTTAAGCTTAAAGAAATCCAAGCCATATTGGTTAAATGAGCATTCTGTATAATAACTGTATTATTTCTTACTTTTATTTCATAATTATATTACATTTTGCTGTGTGGAACAAACATTTTATGACTAAATTATTCTAGCCAAGGAAAATTTTACTTCATTTTTTCTAATAAAACCTCACACACACCAGAAATTATATAAGGACATGTAAAGTTTAGAAATTCATAGAATAGCTTCTCTTTAGTTTAGAAGTAATTAATCTGTCAATTACAACTTTACTAAGAAGCAAGGGCTTGCCTAAAAATTGACTTCTTTTTGAGCATATTTTATTCATTTTCTTATTATTCCCTTTCTCATATTTTCTTGGTGTTTTATGAAGTTTTTACATCTTTATATTCATTTTTTATACATACAATAAATTGGAGGAAATATGCTTTATGGTGTTACCTACAATAACATTTATAAATACTAGCCTGCTTTTAATTAAAGCAAGTCTCATTATGTTGTTTCAAACAGTCTGAAACTGAACTTGTGAGTTGAAGTAGTTTAGATTTGCATATTTGTTGGAGTATATCAAGGTAAATGCCTTTGAGAAACAGCTTTTGAAACCAGCAGTTGAATTGAAAACTGTAAGTGCAACCACATGGATCATTTTTACAGTATGTCAGAGAAACTAATTGGACCTGACAGTCCACAGGAGTGGCTCCTGTGAGATTTTAAAACACGATGAAAGGTTCTGTTTGCACTGGATCTTCAAATAAGAATGCTTTATCTAAGATTGATACTGCAGTAAAATAATCTAAATTCAAAATATGCACAGCTGTGGATTAAATCAGGATTTTCCACAATCTGATTTATTTTGTTTAAAGCTGATTTCACCATCATATAAGAATAATTACAAGACTTTCTTATTGGCTAATAAAGTTGAAATGTTGACTTGACATTTATGAAACTGCTATATACACGAATGGGACTTCACCACATTGATTTCAATTGAGTATAAGAAAAAATAAACCTTTAGAGACTGATTTGGAAGGTTGAAAAGTGAAAAGTAATAAAATATGCTGCAGGAATGAGTCAATATAAGAAGTCGGAATGCAGGTCAATCCAACACATGTTGATGTACTAATTACATTGTACAACCCAGTTACAAAATCCTTCTTCTTCCTAACACAAACACAATTTTTCTGGTGTTTGAGAGGAAATAAAGTTAAAGGAATTAGCAGCTCTGGAAAACATGAAATGGTAGTTTGTAGATACACTGCAAAAAAAATCTAAATCTAGATAAGTAATTTTTCTTAAAATAAGTGCATTTGTTCTTGAATTGAAGAGATAAAAGAGACATTTTGCCAATGGAACAAGACAATTAACACTTAAAATATGAAAACACAATTGCATCGTCTTATTTCAAGTGCATATTATCTAAGTATCTTATTTTAAGAGTAAAATTACACATTCCATTGGCAAACTATCTCATTAACCTGCTCAAATTAAGTGGTGAATACACTTAATTCAAGAAATTTTTACTTATTTCTAGATCGTTTCTGCAAAAAAAAAAAAATCTAAATAAGTCATTTTCCCTTAAAATAAGTGCATTTTCTATTGAATTTAGGAGGGAAGTGAGACACTTTGCCAATAGAACAAGAAAATTTACATTTAAAACAAGAAAAAAACAACAGTTCTTTTCTTGTTTCTTTATTATCTAATTATCTTATTTTAAGAAAAGTAAATGTAAGTAAAAATACTAATTCCATCGGCAAATCATCTTATTTACCTACTCAAATTAAGGGTGAATACACTTAATTTAAGAAGTATTTACTTATTTCCAGATAGTTTTTGCAGTGTAGCGGGACAAATGGTCAGACTTTACATCAGGAGCAACATGGTGAGTGTGAGAGATTTAGAAATAAATGATAGCAATCACTTTCAATGCACATCTGCTGAGCAGGACATTAAACCAGGTTTGGATGCGACCAAAGAAACCAACGAGAAGCAAAGAAAACCAGGGAGCTTGAATACCAATGAGAGGTACACAGTGACAGTAAAACTGGGCGAGTTAAATCCGAGGGTCACAGTTTAAATGCCACCTTTGATAAACAGATTTTCTTTTCTTTTTACTTTAGAATGAGTGTTCATTCTTTAGCCTAACTTGCCATAAAGCTATCAAACCCTGACAGTGTCATTACAAATGGGCAGATACTTTTAAATAGGGAAATAGAGGAAAATATATAAATGAAGCTTGTTATAAAATATTTGTCAGGGTTAAAATTATTAACATTTTATCACATCTTAACCGTAGTTTTCAGGAGTGAAGGATATAAAAACAACCTCACAAAAAACTTTGGAGCCATGTATTTTGGATTTTCTTTCTTCATAGAACTTGTTTAAGTAGACACTGCATTGACTGTAGCAGTAACCTGCATACTGTAATGATTAGATGTATTGAGCGTCGATAGATATGGGATTTTAAATGTAATTTTAGGAATAATGAGTCATGATGGCAATTGTTTAATTATAATATATCAAATTGTTAATAATCAGGTTAAATTATAGTTTAAATAGATTGAATTTAAAAATAATTTAGGTTAAAATGTTTTGAAACACTCTTAATAAAAATGTATTTCTTTGCAAATTTAAAATGTGTAGACATTAAATATCTGTTTGTATCTTAAAATGGTTGATTAACATATTATAAAAATGATCAACCCAGAAAAAATGAAATAAAAATATTACAGAAACTTTACCTGTTTTATCTGTATTATAACTGAGCTGAACATAAAACAGTATATGGAGGCTTAAAAAATCTTTAGCTCTATAAATATATCATTAATGATTACCAATGTGTGTCATTTCACTTTGTAACTGGCAATGTATATAAAATTTCAACTATATTCATAGCTGTTTTTAAAGGAATAGTACACCCAAAAACATGATTAGCCTTTATTTTCTACTCACCCCATGCTGAACAACACTCTGGGAGTACTTTTTTGATATCTCAAATGCATCTGGAGATCTGGGAGGGCTTGCTTGCTCTCTGCTGACATTCAAATAATGGAGAGGTCTATGGAAGTCCTATATACTACTGTTTATGCTCTATAAAACATTCTAAATGACTTCGATTTCAAGTAGAGATTCTGGATGCTACCCACTCAGGACACTTGGAATACATTGACTCCAGCAGTATGGAGGAATATTGACACACGTTTTTTGTGGACTTTTATGGACCTTTCTGCCTAAGTGCCATAGACCTCCATTATTTGAATGTCAGCAGACAGCAAGAAGCCTCCCAGATCTCCAGATGCATTTGAGATATCAAAAGTACTCCAGAAAGTGTTGTTCAGCATGGGGTGAGTAGAAAATGAAGGCTAATCATGTTTTGGGTGCCACTCATTCCTTTAACCCACCTTTGTTTCTATGGCTGCCTAGCAGACCCATTCTGAATGACTTTATTTTAATATTTCTTGGTACATTCCTTTTATATTTTACCCAATTGTGTTGCTTTGATTATGTGAATGCCACTTTTACCCAAGTTTTAGCCATTTTGTCTTTTTATATATTTATTTATAAAACTTTTATTTTTATGTACAGCACTTTAATCAGCTGTGGTTGTTTTATAAGTGCTTAACAAATAAAACTGGATTGGATTAATTTATTTTAATAGAGGAAAAACACTTTCATAAGGTTTTAACTTTTAATGCCACTTAAACTTTAGGCAAATAAAGATATTTGATAAAGATTTCCCTTTAACATCTCTTCTAATTGTTTTAAATCATGACAAATATCTAATTAATACATTGATTGTTTTTTTGGGTTGTAAGAAAAACTGGCTGTCTATTGAAAGGTAAGGAATCCTCATCCTGGATTCTCCCTCAAGAGGGCAGTGTTAGAATATGAGTCTCTTATTCAGTCCTCATCACTTCAGAGGAACTATCAGATAATGCCAGGAAATATCAGTCCGCATTCCAAGCAGAAATCCAGATTATTGAATAAAATGAGTTCAGGCCTAGTAAACAACTCATGTTGATGTGTTGTAGGAGTTGATTATGACCACATTAAAACAACAAGGGCCTGATGAGACTTTTTGGAGCTGAGCGTTTCTTATTAGATATAATGGGTCTGTTGAGAGTTGTGATGAGGTGAAATTATTAAGGCAGGAGATGAAGGATTAATTTGTGTAATTATATTATTTAAAAAAAGGTGAAGGGTGAGGGGTTTGGGGGGGATGTTGCAGGTTTGGAAAGACTGCTGTTGAGATAAAGTCCCAATTAAACCACGTTTCTGAAATGCTTTCTGAGACACGTAATGCACAGGGAAGCGCTAAGATGCATTGGAGCTGTGAACTCCAACAACAACAGAGATGTTCCACTTTACAGATCCTCATCCATCTTTTTTTTTTCTTTCGCGTTTATTTTTCATTTGCACTTTTCTCATCTTTCATGACCTCTAACTTTCCCAAATTTCCTCACCTCTACTTCCCTCTCATCTGTTCCTTTGCGCACTCACCCAGGCCTCCTCCTCCTCCTTCTCCCCCCTCCTCCTCCTCCCTCGTGAATGAATCGCCCAGGATCAACCCCTCCCACCCAGAGTAAGCTTTAATTGTCAGCCCCGGACGAGAACTTGAGTAAAAAGCTCCAAAAACGCGTGCGCATCTCACACTCTGGAGGCTGGAAGTGACCAACCTGGACCATTGCGCATCACATCGGCGCGCGTGTGTGTGTGTTTCTGTGTGAGCAGGTGTGTGCATGAGTAGTTTAAATAGTTATTTCTAAGGAGGTTTGCCCGTCTGGTTTGATTTATTTCTACCCGAGCTGCAATGCAGGTGTCTGTGGCCCTCATCGTCTCCAGTTCGGCGCTCCTGCTGCTGCGGCTGCAGGGATGCTGCGCGGCTGCAAAGGGCTGGAAGGAAATAAAGAACGATGCAACGGAGACTTTACCGAACCGCAGGGAAAATATGCGGCCACCCCACGAGGCGATCCTGCAGACCTCTAACAACAACAACAATAACAACAACAACAACACACTAAACAACAGGGCAAAAAACGGAGGAAGAAGTTCAACTTCAAACACTGTTTCTTACAGTAGGTATTAGGTCTGCTAACAAGTTTTATTTCATATATATACATATATATATATATATATATATATATATAGAAAGAGTCATTACGATATTATGTTATATATATATATATATATATGCTGTTATATATATATATTCTTCAATAGAGAAAAAAATGCATGAGTATACAAGTAGATGGTTGCAGATATTTTCTAAGACTTTTATTCAAAATTTACAATGAATCATAACTTTAATGATTTTATTTGATTTTATACTCTTTAATTTCTCCTAAAAAGCAGAGTTCAGGGGTCAGATGTCAATTCAGTCTTTCTGATGAACCTACCTATTCAGATTCAGAGCTATGGCAGAATTCAGGCATATTATAATTCTTTTATATCAAATCTAGCAAACTAACAAGTAAATAGGAAACGATAAACAATTGAAGTGCTTAAAGCTCAACTAAATATTTGTTAAATATTTTTCATATCCATCCTGCATGTAATATTCACAGGTATAAGTGGCATTTAAAGGTTTCTGTCTTCTGTAAATTTTGCGGCTCCAACAAAGAAACTCAAACCACATTAAATGCATGAATAGTTCTGAAAGGTCCAAATCTGGAAAAAAAAAAGCGCCTTCTCAAGCAGAGTGGGATCTGTTCCTCTCTCCTCAGCTCTGCCTCACTTTCTCACCAGCTTACTGATTAGCAGCTCTGTGGTGTGTGTGTAAGTGTCAGCGTGTTTGTGTTAAAAAACCCAAGGATGAATGTGATGAGAGTGGTTCAAACCCACATTCTTGTGGTTTCTTCTCTCCACGCAGCCTGAAACCGAGCATTCACAAAGACATCATCGCCTTTTTTCACATTGTCTTCCAGGTAGTTTCCGCCTCTCCTTATAGTATTAGTCAAGTTCTACTTGCTCCATGACCGTTTGATTGCATCAACATGTTCCCTAAATAGGAAAAACACTAAAGTTTGTTCTGCAGCGGGGCATGTCTTTGTGAAGGGGAGGTTTAGAAATTGCTTTATAAACGTAGCGCTGCTTTTGGGAATGGTTCCCACCTGTGGTTAGGAGACGCTGTATGTTGTGATAGAGGGATTGGAGATTCAAGCTGGGTGGTGCAACAGTTGTTGCCTGATCAAGGCCTCTGAATAGGAGCTCAGAGGAGGTGAATGATTAGATTAGAATAATAAGAAATTGAGGTCAATTTGCTTAAGTGAGTCTTCTCTTTGAAGAGGAAAAATAGCAATAAAGACAGCTAAATTCAAAGACTTTTTTATTTTTCATTCTCTCCAAAATTAACAATCTTTTGTTGTTACTTTATTTTTCTAATGTGCAACAAAAATCAAGGATCTCAGAGGACAAAAGCAAACACGCTGGATCACTTTTCTCATTCGACTCTAGAGTTAAGTCCTGGGATGACTTCTTATGTTTCGTTTAGGGTCATGGCAGAAGGTTTGACTGCTGGCTGGCTTCTCTCCAAATCTCTTTATAAGATAAACTCACTCAGGATGTATGGGCTAATATATGACTTCGTTTAACATTATCTGAGTGCATATTTTGAAGCACAAAAGCAATAGTAATCATTACCAGTGTTAATCTAATGTACAATAAAGAGAACAATACTGTCTGTAAAATGTTCACAGACTGTGACATAGGGACTTAAGAAAAAACCCAGCTCAATTACTTGTAGTGTACTGGAGCTCTTTCCACAGAATATTCATTTTTCATTTCCTCTGCTCTTTAGAATAACACCTTAATGAGTCAACAATAGAGATGGCTGATATTCACTTTAATCTTTATCTTTACATTTAGTGTTTAGTTTAGTAACAAAGAAAGAAGGTTAAAAGCAGGGAAATGTCATCACTTTTCTGGCATTGAACAGTCGCAGCCTCAAAAACATGAATCCTTTGAAATGAAACTTACGAATTATCGTGGATAAGAAAATCAGTTACATGAATTATTGTATTTTTTGTTCACATAGGCTGAGTAACGTCTCAAAGCAAACTGTCAGTTTTAGAGGTTTTTAAACGTCATCAAATAGTGTTAACTGCTAAAGCTGTAAATCACCATCTCATTAAAATGACTGTAAACTCTGGGAATCATATAGAAACAATGCACCTTGTTGTGCCATCCTATTTGTAAAATTGGAACATTAAAGAAACATGAAGACCTAAACTGGAAGGATCTGATTAACAATCTGATAGTTTTTTTTAGGGGCGAGTTTAATGCAAACGAATGCAGCTTTGATGCTTCAGGCACGATATACGAGCAGCAGTATCACTGGATCAGATTTTTAGGGTGAGAAAAAAAATCTGAAGTCCTTTGTTGATCCTGTTTTCTAAAGAAAGCCACAGAGGCGAACAGATCCCTCTGTGAGTGTATCACTCCTGTATTTACTGTTCTTCTACTTGTAAAGAAATACGGGTCAGCGACTCGTGCGTGCGGCCGTTGTAAAAGCTGAGGCTCAATTATAGGATTACATGTTGAATGCGCTGTCATAGATCACCCTGGCTGATTTTCACTTTATTGAAAACTGTAGAGTGCTTTTTCAGTATTGCTTTAAAAGAACCAGACAACTGTTTATTCCTCCAGAGCTGTATGTTTACTGAGGGTGAACAAAATCTCAATGCCTTTTTTTGTTTCTGTCTTCCAGACCTGCGTTTGGTTCGATTCTGCTTTTTTAATGGGCCTCTGGTCTGGATTTGCTATCAGTTTATTGCTGCCAGCTGTTTTTTTTTTTTTTTGTCAGGCGCTGTTGTCAGCTAATGATCAGACCATGAGTCACTGCTCCAAATCTGTTATCGACTAAAACATCCATCTAATAGTTCTAGTTGCTCTTTTATAGTCTAAAAGTTGCTTTTTTTCAGATGTTTAATTAAGTTGTTAAGTGTAAATTAAACTATATTAATTAGTAATGATATTAGTAATAGCTGGTCTTATTACCTCCCAAAATATAACTAAAGCTCCCATTCAATGAACTTTATCAAAAGGATCTAAATACTTGCTGGATGCATAATTCAAAATACAAACACTTAAGTCAAGAAGAAAATGATCCAAGGACAATAACCAATGTATTTACAGACTAATTTCATTTTATATATATCATAAGATTTAATTTCTAAAGATTTAACTAGATGAAAAGAAAAAAGAACAACAATTATATCAGTATAATATATCGGGGGTTGGGTGTCACTGCCAAGAAGTCTGAGTTTCAACGTGTAATGTTAATTTGAGGAAGAGTTTGGGAGGAATTCAGTAGTTTCCAAACCATCTTTGGACTGTCTGCTTCTCAAACCAATACAACCCAAAAATAACACGAAAGAGTCAGTCTTCTTTTTGGACTGTTTACTTTTTCAGAATCAACTTGCCTTTCCGCTCCAGGGTTCCATCTCTTCAGTCCCACTGTCAGGCTCGGCTCCAGCATTCATTGTCTCTGGCTAAAAGGTCACTTGGTGCAAAGAACAATGCTGCTTCTAGCTTAATTTTCTGAGTAGTTCTTCTTTGTTTCAGATGATATGACATAAAACCATGAATCTTGCAGGTATTAAGATAATTAGATACTTTCAGCTAAGCATAGAACATTTAACATCAGGATTCAGATCAAGCCTGGTTCTGTCTTGGCATGGAAGGCATTCTGTAGCTTCTTCCTGTATGAGTCGTAGAACCCAGCAGGTCTTTTTCTGGCAGCAGTCACCTAAAGGAGCATATCAGCCAATCAGCAACTGACTTGTGAAAACATATTGTGGTAGAAAGCTGAAAAAGAAAAAAAGGATTCTATAATCTAATACTACCAGATAATTCAAACTCATTATATTAAAAACAAACTACACCCTAAAAACAATGAATTTTATCAATGTGGTTGGTAGTTTTGTGTCCAACCAATCGGATTTTATAGTGTTTTTAACCAATCCATATTGGTAAAGGGGAAAACCAATGCAAATTATTCACTTTGACTAAAATATTGATTAATTAGTGTAATAAAATTGAAATCTAGGACCTGGGTTTAAAACATTAATCCTTCAGTTGCAAGGAAAACTCCTATATCCATTGTATCCTTTATCCTGTATTGCTCATTGGAATCTACTCTAACTTATAATATAATACTTATATTACAACAAAGGTTAAAGCCAAGATTTGCATGCTGTACACGTACACATCATTATAAATGTCAAATAGGCCCATAACTATAACACTCTACACATCACTACAGCCAAACATTCAGTTACAGTTTTTACTGGTTGTTTGGTTAACCAATTGGTAGATCAAAAACCAATAGCTTGGTCAGTTTCTGACCAATATATTGGTTAATCTAACCAAAATTGGTTTAACCAAATATATTGGTTGTTTTTTCTAACCAATCAATTTTTAGAGTACATATTTAAATATATTAAAAAAATGTTTTCAGTTTGGAGCCTGGAGCAAGTTTCACATTTTAGGTTTTAAACATCTGATCATTTTTATCAGATAAAGACAAGAAGGTTCTTACTAAGAGGTTAATGTTTGTTGCCATTTAAATAAAACTAATTGTGGACGTAAGAAGATATTCACCGAATTGTGGAATGTAGGATTTATCGGGAAAAGCTGTCAGATCAAAATCTGTTTGATTAAAAGTCTGCTAATCATTATGTTAGCTTAAAGGTGCCACAGTATATGTATGATTCGCTGGGTTAACATTACTAGTGTCGCTATGACTAGAAAAGGGCAGGCAAGTTTAGGTCATCTATTAATTTCATTGAGTAAAATACATCACAATGATTTTGATAAAGGAGGTCTTGATGATTTAAAGGACCGTTTCAATACACTTCAGGTCAGATTTACGGATTTGTTCACTACATTTAATGATTGGAAAGGGTTGCTCCAATTAATATTTTATTTAACTTTGCACTCGATACTTTGATGGAGGCATGTGTCGTTTTTTGTGGTTGTGTCGGCTCCGGTTCTAACTGTGGCACTTTTTCCACTAAGATCCCTCCGAGATGAGCTGCAGGGAGCTGCGTTCCACCCGCTACATCACCGACGGATCCTGCCGCAGCGCTAAGCCCATCCGGGAGCTGCTGTGCTCAGGCCAGTGCCTACCCGCCCACCTGATGCCTAACTCCATCGTTCGTGGAAAGTGGTGGAGAAATAGTGCGGCAGACTACCGTTGCATCCCGGCGCACTCCAGGACACGAAGGGTCCAGCTGCAGTGCCCCAACGGCAACACTCGGACTTACAAAATCCGAGTGGTCACCTCCTGCAAATGCAAGCGCTTTAGGCCCCACCACAACCAGTCGGTTGCCAAGGAAGTGCCGAAAAGACAACTCAGCAGGAAGCATAGCCGCTTGTCACAGGATCGGAGCAGTAATAACACACCACTGGTGGACAATTCATATTAAATCAGCCAAGGACTGAGACTGAACACGCATACATGTTACTCATAAACCAACATATCTCCTTCATACAGAGAAGGGATGCAAAAGAAAGACAGAGATTTCATAAGCTAATTTCTTTGCATGACGAAATGGATCAGCTCCAGTAGTGACTGGTTAGGAGGGGACCTGTCAGGTCTTCCTTTTAAACAAAGTTTGTGTAAAGATAATAAGAAAACTTTCTAAAATCTTCCATCCCCATCTGTACAAATATCAAGCAGATGCTGAACCTCACTCTGTCTTAAGCTCCAAAGGTGCATCTTCTCTCCAGAGTGATGGTAATCCATCTTCTTTAGTGTTTGGGACGTCAACGTGATTTTAAGAGGCTCCCAGAAAAGATGATTCCAGACAGACAGCCAATCACAGCGGCTCTTTTCTCAAATTAGAAACGCAGTCAAAGGAGGCAAAGAAACGAACGTTAATCACCGATCTGAAACTAAGGGGGATGGGCAATAGGCATTCCTGTGACTCCCCATAATTAGCTCATTCCTGTGTTAGGATTGAGTGGTACAGAGCAATTTCCTTTTAAAAAAATCATGACTTCCTGTTTGCAGAGGTCACGCAGAGAGAAAGTGCCCATAGGGTTTACGAGGCATCAGAAACCATTAGGGGCAGAGCTCTCTCTCTCTGTCGCACCCAAACTAGAATTGTGTTGCAGCAGGCCAAGCTGAGCAGAAATCTGTTTCTTGTACTAGTCAGCAAGATTTAAGACCCCATCCTCTCTGTAAATAATCCAGGCAGGAACATTCAAAGACTATGAGAATCTCAATGAATTAATTTCTCCAAGGAAGCAGCGATGCCCGGCGTGTATCGATTTGAAGTGAACTTTTGTCATCTCTGCAATGTTTCTTTCTCCCTTAAATTTCTTAATGATTACGAAAGTGTGCTGCATTTTTTTCTCTGAAAAATCCATTGAAGAAGCAACTGGCAAGAGGTTTAGCATGACTGTACATATCAAACCTGCACGCGCCTCGCAGGAGCAAAGGGAGGAGACCCAAAGAAGGACTCTTAAAAAGAATGAACTGCATATTTATTTTTTATGACCACATTTAAATTATTTATACAACCTTTTGTAGCAACTGATAGTCATTATTGTCATATAGTGTGATTGAGAAAATAAAAGATTATACAGTACATGAATAAAAGTAAAGGCAGATGTATTTGAACAAAATGGCCTGGTTGGTATTTATTTGTGTTATAAGCAGGAAATTACTATTGTAAGCTTTTATGTAGTTTATTACAAGGATGATAGAATTTTATGTGGATATCAGACGCACATTATCTTTATACAAAGAATGACATTTATTTCAAAGACTTATGTTTAAAAGAATATAAAAGTAGGATATGAATGGTTAATGTAGAAACACTATCATAAATTAGACTATCCCTGAAAAAAGTGAGAAATGATGTTTACTTCTTTATACACAGCTTAGCATATTTCAAGTACTTATTTCTGTTAAATTTGATCAATTTGGGGAATATTTGATTATAGGATAAAATGGAATTACCTGAGAAATTAAAATATGTCCTAGGGGATATCATGGGGAAGATATTTTTTAATTGATATTCAAACATTCAAGCTGCATCCCAACACATTATGGAAAGCTAAGTAAAAGAGAAAAGTAAAATTAAAAAAGTACAATTGCTAATACTTAGCTAATAACTTTCCAGTTTTTTATTTATTTATCAGAATATATTTGGTAAAGGTTGTACTAGATGTTACCAGTGTTTAATGTGTTCATGATCCAGCTATGAATCTTTCTGCATTCAGTTCACTTTATTTATGGATACATAAGACATCTTAAGACTATCTCAAAAATAAGAGTGTAAGGTTGATGGTCTTTCCATATTGCGCTTAGCATGAGTGTGCATTGTGGTTTGTCCTGCGTATAGCAGATGCAGATAGCCACAAGCGAAGCAGGGGTGGATTTAGGAAATTTGGGGCCCTAGGCAAAGACAGGCATGGGGCCCTCTGAATTGAGAAGACAACATATAGATCAGACCCATTATACAGATACAGAAATTTTTAATAGAATAGACTTAGATTATTTGTTCTACCTTTTGTCCCTCTCTTCTTATCCTTTTTCTTGTGGTTTTCTTCTGCGTTCTTTAGTCCCTTTCTCTAGTAGTCTAGGCAAAGGCAGGCATGGGGCCATCTGAAATGAGAAAACAACACACAAAACATCAGGGCAATTATACAAATTGACATTTTAGGAGAATAAACATGCATTGCTTTACCTTTTATCCCTCTCTTCCTGTCCTTTTTTCATGTTGTCTGTTTCATTTTACTCTCTTTTTTTCTTTTGTTTTATTGTCTTCCTGTCTTTTTCTCAGTCTGAATCTCTCTCCCTTTTGTCCTTGTCTTTTTTCCTATTCTTTTGTTTCTTTTACTCATAATTCTCCTTGTTGCCCCCTTTTCTCTTCCTGTCCCCTTTTCTTGTTGTTTTCCTCTTAATGTTTTGTCCCTTTTTCCTAGTAGTTGTATTCTCTTTCTCCCTAAAAATTTCATTTTTCGAGCCTTGGACTCAGCAAATCTTGCAATGAGAAGATCCATATCCACTGACTTCCTGACTTCTTGCTCAATCGAGAGATTGGACACTGTAGCCGGGGGGCCCGAGACACACTTAATATTATAAGCATTCTAATGGCATTTTAGCGAAAGGATTTTTATCAAAAACATAATTAATGTGCACAAATAAGTAATAGCTGTATTAACCATACATGTAAAGAGAGAGTTTTAGGGCCCCCCCCAGGAACTTGGGGCCCTAGGCAACTGCCTTGCGTTTGCCTAATGGTAAATCCGCCCCTGGCCACAAGCCCCTCATGACTCTGTGTAGACAGACAATAGATGGGGTGTATTTTGAGAAATGCTTATTATTATTCCCCATTACACACAGAACGATATATACTAGGTGCTCCTTAGCATAGCACAAGAGAGGGAAATTATTTGAAAATATAAAATTCACAATGAAGGTTAAGCTACAAAAAACAAAATCTAGTTACTAAATGAGGTGTTTTTCAGTGTTGTATTCAATATCATCAATATATGGGGGTTAATTGAAAGAAAAAAAGTGTGGAAAAAAGAACAAGCAATACAGATGACCAGAGACCCTAAAGGGATGTGAAGCAAAGCTCAATCTAGGGTTAGCAGATTGAAGCACCATAATCTTAAAGCCACTGTTAAAGCAATCCAGGCTTTCTTAATACATTAAAAGTGGGATAAGCTCATCATCTGTATGGAGTGATGCATTAGAAGAGTCTCAGGGAAGTATCAGGTACATAGAATATAGAGTAAAATCATTTGTGTGAATTGCTTTAATTCATTTTCATGATCAGTCAGCATGTAACTAGTTCATATAAAGTTTCATATTTTACATGGAATGGCTGTAATAACTACACTTTATGATCATACTTAATTGCCACATATAGCTAAAACATTTTTTAACCACTACATCTTTATAAGAATTAAATGAGTTCAGCTATATCATTGCAGCCGATCCTGTGCAGAGAAATTCAAACGCTCCATTGTGGCTTTGCATTAAAACCAGCATTCCTCATTGTGACATCTCAGTCCGAGCTCAGACATTTCTTCATTCGTGGTGAATATACCCATCATTCCACATCATTTCTCTCTGCCTTTCATCCCTGGGGCTTTCTCCTTTATACACACTGAGTTTTAGAGAAGTGAGCTTTGTTGAAGCTGGTTATATCCAGAGCCAACTTTCAGACTTTGCAAACCTTGAAACTTTGGTATTATGTTCAGGCATAAAATGAAGTGTCCTTCCCAGCCAAGTGAGAATTCAAATATTACACAGAAAGTCACTGTGGTGAATGTAACAGAGTTTATCCTTTGCTGTGCCAATGCAGAAAGGCGGATATTACATTTCTCTACATCATCCATTATGTGCATTCATTATGTTATGTTTAAGTTGTGTTTTCCAAGTGAGCACTGACCTCTCAGCTTTCAATAAGTCAACTAACATGGGACAAGCAGACTGAGAAATTCAATAACATTTCCGTAGGAACACTGCATGACTTGTGCCTGTGTGTATTGATGCCGTCACATGTTAAATTTGGAAACCTGCAGATGACCCTTGCAGAGTTGGGTCAGGCCGGATCCTCTCCAAAAAAAAAAAGAAAGTTCACAGCACTTCGTATAGGCCCTGATGCAAGTGACAACGTTTACTTCCAAAATACCAGGTGCAGAGGTCCCAGAGGGTTCTTCCTCTGTTGCAAGGCCAGGAACTTGAGCTCAGCCCTAACGGTTCACGAACAGTACCTCTGTTAAATCATGGCCCCTTGGAAGAATATTTATAGATCTGATGTACTGGCTTTAGCAAATAATTGCTGACTTTTTTTTTTTAACTTTTGGGCAACAGAAGTAACAAGAGAGTGCAGTGGGGGGAAAGAAAATCCAGTAAAATCTGCTTTTCTTCTGCATGAAGACTTCTAGCTTAGCTTTAAACCAATAATTTGGATAATTACAGCTGTATCCTTCTTTAACAATAAAGTAAAAGATTATTCTCCTAAATTTTTGCCATGGTTTCCTCTTTTCGACATTGAGATGGAAAAAATATCCACACTTAAGGTGCATTTATTATTTGCACCTGCTTAACTGTTTGTAACCTAAAAAGCAAACTTTGTAAATTAAGCATTTAGATGAAAGAAAGATGGACTCTTGGTTCAGTGGCTTTGAAAGTTGAATGGCTCTCAATGCTAAATGAGATGGTTCCGTGTTTCCAAAACAGTTGTTCTTCTGGGATTTTATGGAAAACCATCACTTTGGTTGACAAAGAATGGTCCGAAAAAGGAAATATTTACAAAATGGCAACCATGTGAATGAAAACACCTTACTAATTTCAGAAGTCACTGGAGAATAGACAGGCTGGTCCAAGATAGTGAAAAGGAAACCACCAAAAAAGCAACTTGGGAAGGAAAAAGAAGGTTTAATCTGATACCAGTAATGTGTGCCTTATTAAAATGGCTGGTGGGTATAACTTATTTCTGTTGTTCTTTGGGTTGAGCTTGCTTCTTGTTTATCCCAAAAAGCTATAAAGAAAAACAGAATGGATTGAACGCCGCCAAAAGGCCTAACTCATATATAGCCAAATGCATACGAGAGATGGTCAAATAAAAAGAACTGTAAATCATCTGCAAATACAGAAATTCTTGACAGATGCTTGTTTTTGCCAATGGAATCGAACTCTGAACGGCACCAGTGGAAACCTTAGCGGTGATATGCAAAGCAAGAAAAAAGGTCTGTCACACATCAGCAACATGACCATATAAATGTCCTTCAAAGTGTTGGGTTTTTGGTCTGCTGCCTGGGTAGTTAAATGTGTTAGAACGCTACAGATGTTTATGAGGACAGAACATACAATAAGAAGTATGCAAAATTTTGCAACCAGCCATGATATCTCTATGCTTTGAGCCAGATTCTTCTGGAGGTCTTTCAAAATGTTTTCTTTGAAGTTAGGCTTTCTTAACAATGGCATTTCTATGTAGAAGCCCACCAATCACTGATAAAGAACTTTGAAAGACATTCAACAGTCAGATAATTAACCAATCAAGCCCACTTAAAGAGATCAGAGAAAAATCTGACTCCGTAAAAGCAGACCCTTAACAAAAGAAGAAATTACATTTAGCAATTGGAAAAATAAATCCCTACATTGATAGTTTACTGCCTGGCCTTTCAGTTTCTATTTTCAGAGGTGTAAGCTACATCCGTTGAAACATAGATGGATGTCAGGTTTGTATGAATTTCCTCTCAGTTTCAATCTCAAATTCTTTATGTGCATTCCAAGTAGTGCATGAGACATTTGGCCTAAGGATTTATGTGCTTTGGCATGGTTCATACCCCCGGTGAGTAAATAACGGGGTATAGTAACTGTTGGGTTACTTGTCAGAGGAGCTGGACTTGATGATTTGGCAAATAAGCCTATAGAATTCCAACAAATCTGAGGGGAAAAAAAGAAACTCCAAAAACAGTTCCTAAAAATTATAACTCTATTCAGAATCATGGGTTAAAGTATGACCAGTTGCAGGTTTAGTCTAACTGGACCAAAGTTATTTCATTTGCTTGCTTTGTCCTATACATGGTCAAAAGGTTTTACCTACCTCAAGACGGGCATACCCAGTATGAGTTTTTGCCCTTCTCGGGCCAATTCTCCAGTCGTGCAAGAATTTTTCAAATTCGGTTTCAGACTCATCATGCGTCCTGCATCGGGTATTCAGGGATTAACAAGAGGCGACTAGCCTCTCACGACCACCTCCTGATCAGGAATCATAAGGTCGGGTGGAAATCAAACATATTTGAAATTCAGTCGGCCCTGTGCAGTTGTTGGTGAGCAAATCCTGCTGTTTAAGCAGAGTCAAAAGCTTCTACGAGGTGTTTTAAGTGAACCTTGTGCACTGCGCATTGGCAAAAAAGGGAATTCTTCTACTGTCTGGCTTCTAGATTGATGATTCCAACCAGCTGTATGGGTTTTGGACATACAGTGTGAGCAGTTCAATCGCTTCAGAGCATCAGGCCGCACAGTGTAACCTGCTTTCTGATTTCCACTTTGTTTCTGCAGCCTGTCGCTGGCGGAAGCTGGCGAAGTCCGGGATGTTTTTTGTGGCTATCTTTGTTTCTATTTTGCATGGACTGGAAATTGCGCGCAAATTTCGTCCATTATCCTGGAATTTTTAAAACGGGTTGAGCTGTTCAGTAGGCCCTTGATGGCGGTACAGGAAATAATCCAGTTTCACTTTTACCCTTCAGAGACTTTGTGGCGGAACTGTAGTACCTCGGGGTATCTCGGATTAGCGGAGGTGTGTAATTTTAAAGCCAACCACCCTCAGATGTTTCGCGCTGGCAGCCATCATCACCTTGCTGTAGGATCGCAAATTCATTTCATAAAGCTGAATGAATGGCGTCTTGAATTCTGAGTTTTGTACCCAGCATGCAAAACCGCGGGTGTGTGAATGTTGTTGTTTGATATGAGTTAATCTCAAATAAAATTAGTATCAAAGTGTCAGTTACAAAGCAGAGAAGAAGCCACTGAAAGAAGCTACCGGCTCATGTATACGCTGGAAGTAACAAGGTAACCGTTTTCCAGACATGGAGAGAAGCACTGCACGGGTCAAGTCTTTCCACTGAGCCCTGCAAGTCTCAGTTTCTGATTTAAGTCTAGGCGTAGAGACAAGTGAGCTAAACATGTGTGCTCAAGACAACAGAAGGTGTAGAAGATAGGAAACAGGGCTGTCAACAAACAATCCAGAACAACCACAGACATCTCAAAGCAGTTGTGGAGGGTATACTGCATTTCTTTACATAATCATCACCCCTCATGAAACTGCATTACTGTTAAAAAACATTGCCTATTCCAAACATTAGGTTGAAGAAAAAAAAATGTAATGAAAATTAAATGAAAACTGGTTGAGTGCGATCTTGTGTTGTGTTGGGAAATAAAATACAAGAAGGGCACCAAAGATTGGGGTCAAATTTTCTGGCTTGGGCAATTGGGGTTGTATAAATTCAAAGCGCTTCACATATGAAAGCGGTTTCCTCAAAGACCAGAAAGAGTACATGTTCTGGTTTGTGAATATTATGTGTGAATGTAGAAGTATGTAAAAGTTGACCCAAAATGTGTAGAATCAAAACCCAACAGTCTGTCATTCAATAATCAGCTTGAGGTTTGTGGGCTCAAAGAAAAGTTGATGTTTTCAGGGTTAGCTTCTCCATACACAAACACTTAAAATGCTTCCATACCACTGGCATACTGTCAACTGTTATGTTGTTTAACAGTGAAACCACAAATCTACATGCAAAAAGGATAAACAAGGTTAAACAGCAGATATTTTTCAGTCTTCTAGCAGTGAAGACTGTAAGAGGGAGAGAAAAAAATCCAAAAACTTTGCGTTTTTGGCTAAGCTGATGCCGTTTAACTTTTGCTAAAAGGTTAAATACCAAAATGGATTTTAAAACACGCAGTCTTAGCATGTAATTATATGCTATTTCCCACCCCCTAGAGGGTCTAAACTATGTAAATGATCCCGGCTGGGCAAGTTATTTCGCTAATGTGGCTTATACTGACAAGATTTTGTTAACGGAGAGACCGAGACCTTCTCTATTTTTCCCCGTTGGTGATGTTCTGTCACACTGTATGCCTACAATAATAATTCCCTCCATGTAAGTGGCTAAACATATATACCTTATGGTGATATAGATTAGGATTGCTTATACAGCAGAGTTTCCCCAGCATAGATCTCTGCTGGGGAATTGTGCAGGCCCTTGGACACAGAGGGGACTTGTTTCTTGGCTTGCCCTTTTTGGCTTGCGATCCAAGTGTGGCTGAGTCAGGGAAGCTCAGCACCCTGTATTTCACATTAATACCCTCTTGGCCTGGGTGATGCAGCCTGTGTTACACTCATCCCTTCCTCTGTGCTGTTCCAAGGGGTAATGCCTTGTGTCTCCTTGCTTGTTTGGAGGAACTAAACCCGAAAACATAAACTTTCTCCTTGCTTGGGGTTTCTAGAGCCTGGTACACCTGTCCTTTGCTGGTCTTTGGTGCTGTGGGTGACAGACCTTTTATGGCTTCTGTTAATCTTACAAACTGTGCACATCCAAGTGAAATCCACCTCACGAAGACCTACTTAACCCAAATACACTTGTTTCTGTACAAACAGTATACACACTGACACAACCACGCACGTACATCCTTGCCCTGACACATAAATAATCCAAAGAGTTTAACTTTCTCAGTGTTGATCTCAAGTGATAAGACGAAGTTAGGCATAAAAGACATTAGGTTCTATTGTCTTAGGAAAAAAAACAGGCTGTCTGTTGCAAAGAAGAAAGATTGAGCTAAAATGCAAAGGTCTTGATTTATAGTCCATTTATGTCCCAACTGTCATTATGTTTATAAGATATGACTTGTGGCCTTCTTGTACTAGATCCTAGATAAAAGTTGTTCAAATATTTTCTTAGGGTGGCTTGATTCATCTGCCAAAAAAATAGAGATATTCATCTTGAAGAGTTTTTAAAAGCATATTCCTCTGGGAGAAGAGCCTGTAGAAAAAAATCTATTTGTTGGAAGAACTAGGCCCATACTTTCCATTTGGCTGATTTTTTTTGGATAACCCAAAATTCACTTCAGTTCAATTTATTTATATAGCGCTTTTTCACAACACGTCATTTCAAGGCACTTTACAGAGACAATTCCACCAGATCATGCAGTCAGATTGGTTAAAAGTTTTCTATCTAAGGAAAACCAGCTGAGTGCATCGACTCATTAACTCGAAAGCAATTCCTCACACCAAGCATGCTTGTAGCGACAGTGGAGAGGAAAACTCCCTTTTAACAGGAAGAAACCTCCAGAAGAACCAGGCTCATTGTGAGCGGCCATCTGCCGAGGCAGACTGAGGTTTAAAGAGACAGAAGCAGACATTGAAAAAGAGTAGTGATAGAAAAACTGTCAATCAGTTATGGGCTGGATAGTGTTGTCAGGTAAAGGGATGTCAAGTTCAATCTTGGAAATCAACATCCTGAGCCACCTTTAGGGCAATGGGTACAGCTCAGGAGTACAATAACAGTTTGAGCCCCCTGTCATTGTGTCCTTGGGCAAGGCACTTCACCTGCCTTGCTTGCTGTTGGTGGTCAGAGGACCAGTGGCTTAGAATGTATGGCAACCTTACTTCTGTCACTATGCCCAAAAGGAATTGTGGCCACAAGCTTACCGTCATCAGTTTGCATTAAATACTAAATAATGTATGATGTGTTTGGAGTTCCTAAGACTTTATGAAGTGCTATACAAATACAGGCCACTCAAAGAACCATTACCTACCTGTTACACAAGTTACTCAAGGTTTTTAAGTGAAAGATGGATGGATTAATTTAGCTGGGCAAGTGATTGATCCTTACAATTCCATACACAACTCTGACTAACATGATCACATATTTTTTGCATAACTGGTATAGTGTCTAAGGCTATGTTCACTCTGCAGACCTTAATGCTCAATTCTGATTTTTTTTGTGAAATCCGTTTTTTTTGCGTTGACGTTCACATTTGCGTGCTCTGTATTCACATGGATAGTAGTGCTGGAGCACATTTAGCCATCTTACCCAACCTTATAAATATTTCAAAAGCTTTTCAATATGGTTAAACATAAATACTACTCTCCGGATCATCGTCCGCCATGGTTATTGTTCTTCTTGCCACTTCTGTGTAGCAAGAAGCAGAATAGTGACCTTTGCCGGGTATTAATGGTGTACAGGTCGGATGAATGCAACCTGGCTGTTCAGACACAGGTCGCATTTGAAAAGATCAGATTCGTATCGGATTCAGAACCATATAGCCAAGTGGCCTGGGTCGCATTGGAAAAAAATCTGATCTGATTTCTTCAGACTGTCATGAAAAGATGAGATACAGGTCATATATGGGCAAAAAAAATCAGTTTTGGGTCACTTCAGGCTGCTGTGTGAACGTAGCCTCAAAGTTTTACCTATTCCTTTTTGTATACTGCTGAAGTCCTGCCGAAATCAATGCTAAAATTACATTGGGAATGACCAAAAAACAAAATAAATACTTATGGTCCCTTCATGGGCTGCACCCTCTGTTCACATTACCACAGCTGGAGATGCTTAGTTCTAATAGGGAGTGTTGGCCTTGTGGGTTGGAGCAGTGCGCTTGTGCTCTGAGAAGGTTGCAACTAGCCGTTTTGATCCCCACAGTCTCCACTCTGGGTTCCTGCACAAAACCCTCAACCCATGATTGCTCCCCGGACCCCACACAATGGCAGCCCACTGCTCCCCAAAGGGATGGGTCAAAATGCAGAGAACAAATTTCCCCATTGTGGGAAAATAATGGGATATACATTGCATTACATTAATGCAACAGCCATACAAAAAATTAATACCCTACTTTTATTTTAGTTTGCAATAATTCATTGTCTGTTGCACATTTCGGTACAGATTAAGGCTGTAGTATGTTGACTATTCTTGTCTTTAAAATGAAGGGCATTGTTTTAAGGAGATTGTTAAAGTATTAAGGTGTAGAATGTATTTTGCATAAATTCTGGACTTCCACTTTCAATTTCTGAAAAAGCTTTTGATATCATACCAAAGTTTAGATTATTTCATCCTTTGTTCTCAATATGTAGATTCAACAACAGCACAAATCACGATGAATCTGAGGAAACTTAAGCGTAAGCAGAATTAAGAATAAAACGTTTTTAAAGGTATCTTGGTCATATAAAGCTGGGCTCAAATGTGGCACAAATTAGAGTATTTATATGATGGTCCTTACTGCAAACTTATAATTACAAAAACATGACATTTGCATTTTATGCTAAAGAAAAAATATGGGTCTTTGACCAAAATGTCATTCTCTGCCATTCAGACTCAGTTGCCACGTCAAACTCTTCCTCTCTACCTTGGGCAACAGAGCAGTTTTTACCATATTACTGTGAAAATTTTATGAGACTGTTGGCCTCCTTTAAGAGCTCACAAGAACTGAATTTGCTGCGTATGATTTTTAAACAGAAGCCAAGTGTTCTTGCGGGTGGTAGACATGGCATGTAAGGGAATTATGTGGCCCATGAGAAACTGATTTATGACCAGCAGTAGTCAGCCTATAACCAAAACCTTCCCTTGCATTTTGTATCTTAAAAGTGAGTCACATTGCGTTAGTGGATGTCATAATTTGTAACCACAGTGGTGGCGATCGTGATAATGTGGCAATGCAGACTGTGACTAGTGATCCCCCCCTCTCCCACTTCCCACTATTTCTACAAACTTGTAAAGTTTTCAGGGTATCACAGCTGATTCTGTTTATGACAAAGATTCTAGACAGGAGCAAACAGATGACATCAAGCGTCTTCGTCTTGTTTGAATCAATTTAATTTATGTAGTCTTATTCTCATCACTGAGCACATTGATCTTTTCAGTACTGAGCCAGTTCTTTTCTGTTTTGGCTGGTGGTTGTAGTACTTGTATCTTCTGGGAGCTTTCTCAAAATACCTCAGACACCATGCTAACAAGAGAAAAAAGCAGATGGAGTACATGATTGAGAAGTAAACACCCGCCTTTACTCCCTCCCAGATCAACAAACTGTAAAGTTTTCCCCCCTTTGGGACTATGGCTACTTCCACAGACAGGCTGGTGCCTTTGTGCTTGTTTTGGGTGTTTGCTTACTGTATTCATCCAAGCAGATTTTTTTTGGGTCGATGGATTTTTCATCCAAGAAAAGATAATTAAAATAGTCCATATATCCTGAATTCTGTCCAGATGGAGACCCTTTAATTCCTAAGGCCTGGTGCTTATTAATCAAATGTCTTAACTTTATTTTGACCCCTTTGGTCCAGCTAAATGCAATCAGTGGAAGTGCGGGGAAAATTGTTTCCTATCCATGTGGCAGTGGGTGCACGACTCAGGAGAGACTAAGCCACATATCGCCACAATCTCCCCAGCTTATGGAGGCTTTAAAAATCAGGAACAGTTCAGTGCTCTAACCCTTATCAGATGTCAAAGACCCTGCTTTTGTGTCCTAATCATGACCCAGGTTATTATAATAGTGTTTCCTTATGATTAGAAATAATCTCTGAATAATGTTTGTGTGAAACATGATTCCAAGAGATATTGTAAAGACTTTTGTTTCTCAGAAGTAGAATTGCAATCAAGATTTGTGTGCAACTTTTGTGATAAGGAAGTAATATTTCACTAACATGATTAAAATATAAATTATTTATTTTTCATAATAATATTTATGCCTTTGATTTGAAAGTAAGCCACCATATTGAGAAATAGTGGTAAAAAGTTGATTTTACATCAAAGTTTTTTTTTTTTTTTTTTATCAAGATCTGAGGAGAAGGTTATCAGTCCAGAGAGAGCATAGTTACTTGGAGTTCCAAGATAAGTATCTTGTTGAAATTATTATCTTACAGGATGAAGAAATCCTGCAGGGACTCGTGGCAGGAGTGAGGAGAGGCTGTTTTCCTTCGGCTTGTGTCCAACTGTCTTTGAGATGTGTTAGAGGACATGTAGGGAGAGGTAAGGATGACCTGAGACAGATAGTGATGGAGAAACACGAAGAATACAAATCAGTGTAAAGAGGTTGTCCTGTATTTTCTCAAAGGTCTTTATAGGGCAGTTTTGAGCTCTGAAGCGCAATTCTAAGGTAAAAGGGGACAATGAAACAGGAAACAGAAGGAAACTTGAGAAAAACAGGAAAAGGAACTAAGAAAAAGGGATAGCCAACCTGTTTAGGGTCATGAAGCATCATATGAAAGTAGGTTCTGGACAATCCAAATTAAGTAGAAATGCGTGCTTGGTTTAATATGTACTACTACTATGTGAAAATAGGAGCTATGACAAGGCAGCAGGATGCCTCCTCTCACCAATTTAGTTAGCATAGGGACCCCTTGACCTCCCTCTCAACTGCTATGAGTTATTTGGTTCCCACAATCCTACAGGACGTATAGGCACAACCCTCCTCAAGGAGTACAACAACAAAACAATGTTTTATTCATCTGTTCTCTGTGTGACACATGTTAATGTGTAAGGGTACTATTTAATAAAGCTATAGTTAGAGTGGCTCAGGTTATACCGAGCTATCTCTATAGTTATGCTGCTATAGGCTTAGACTGCTGGAGGACATAGGGACCCCTTTTTCATTAATCTGCTTCACTCCATCTCTATTCTCCCACTCTGCGGAATTTGTTATTTCAATCTCTAACCCTATGCTGTCTCTGCTTTTTCTCATAGTAGCTTCATCTGGTCTGTTCCTGTTTGGCTGTGACACCATCCTAGAGAGAGATATCAGCCGTTCGCTGCCATCAACACTGTTTCTAAGATATTTGCGCGGCATTTGGCCGCCAATAATGAGTTTGAGCAGGTTGAGGTTTTCCTGTTAAAAGGAAGTTTTTTCCACCGTCGCCAAGCTTTCATGCTTCAGTGCGAGTGGATTTGAGGCCAATGGTTGTCAAATGCAATTAACTTCGATTTCTCCTTGATAGAATTAATTTCACTGGATGATCTGGTGAACCGTAAAAGTTCCAGTGATGGACATGTGCTGTGGAATTAAAAAGGCAAAAAAACGAATTTCCAATTGATTTTTATTGTCACCTTTCATACTTTGTTTAATAAATGGAGAGCTTTAAGTTTGTTAGATTTGTGTAGCGTTTCTTTTCCACAAGCATTTGCTTCTGGAAGGCTGTAGTCCCTATTTGACCAATGCCATTCATGTGTATGTGTCTGCTGTGTAATGACGTAAAGCGGAAGTCTGCCTGGATTTATCACAAGCAGTCCACAGCTCCTTTCATACACTGGACAGTGTTTTAACTACGTGAAGGGATAAGAGGTAACAAAGGAAGGTGGTAGCTACAGTTTGAGGTATTCTGATCCAGCCCTGGTTTATGTTTGGTGCATCCATGTGCCCCATTGGGCCTAATTACATGATTTTTGCACCTACGCTCCTCTTCACGGTATCCAAATGGCTTGAATTTCCACACTGTCCACTTATAAAGCGTCCATAGAAAGCAGCCCAGCGGGATAAATAGAGTATAGATGGTAAACCATGCAGGATATAAGGATTTAATACGATGCAGAGCAACTTGTTTTAACCACATCTAAATAATACAGTAAATATAATGAGATGCTATCATCACATTGATTGGAGTGTCTGATCTAATAGGTTTCAAAAGACATTTGAACAAATATAACTGATAAAATGGTCTGTAGGTTTGTAACATTTGAGTTTGTTCTTGGTCTTCCTGAGACTATTATCAGTTGGTAACCATGCTTTGTGGTTTAGCAAAGTTAATGCAAGTGTAAAATGGGTTGGGGTTTAAAAAATATTGTGCTTAATTAGTGTAAACCAAAGGATATTTGTTGTTTTTACTCAATTATCTTCTAAAAAATCCTGAATTTTTTGGGGGATTCACTGGAATTTAGTATTTTTTTAATCGTTTTGTTCTTTAACTTGTTCAATCTTAGCATAGAAAGATGCAAAGACAGTGGAAGGATTATCATTGTTATGATAGCTAATTTAAATAATATTTTGAAGAGATGTGTGAGAAAGTGAATGTTTTTCTATGGGATCTTTTTATGACTACCCTGTCTGAACTTTTCCTCATCAAACATTAGGAGTTTGCATCATCTCCAAATTCTCACTGTGATCAGACGAAGCATGGGACTGAGCTCTGCAGTAAACTTGTCTTCTCTTTGTTTGCGGTCGTATATTATCCAGCGCTTCGACGACGTCTGATGAGATGTGCTGCTATCGTTTTCTCACACTACCAAGGTTGCTGGTCTTGTCTTTATTTTCTGTTCTTGTGCCTTTGTGGCCAAACTCGCATGCCTGATTTTTACAGTTGCTCAGAGAGAACGATCTGTGGTACATTTTATGTCGTTATCACAGTTTGCTGAGATCGCTGCTTTAGTCAGCACATCTAAACGCAGCAGGAAGGAAAACATGGCACATGCTGTGTTTTTTTACCTCCACCAATATGGAAGAAATAGGAATAGATTTGATATGAGCAGCAGAAGCCACTGAAGCTTTTAATGGACGCATGTCTGAAAAGAACATAGATAATTAAACGCATAACAAAACTTTCTCAGACTACTGTTTGACAGGTCAGCCGGCAAACGTGTAACATGGTCTCTTTACAGGAAAACCCAGAGTGAATTGTTTGCTCTGGATTAAAAGTTGCACATCCCTGCAGTATTTTCTCAGCAGATCTACAGCTTCTCTCAATCTACTGAATCTGAATAACACTTTTTGGTGCTAAATGATATATGACTACCCGACAGTATGTCGAAATACCTTCTTTTAAAAATGACCACATCAATGGAGATGAGGTTTTTATGATGCAATCGATCATATTTTGCTGCACTTGGCTGGGAAAGAGCACTTTCAAAAATAGCCTACGTCCAATAAATAAAACCAAATTGCTGTTATGTCAGCCGTTAATCACCCGGCAAAGATTTTCTTTCCAGGGACTGTAATATAAAAGATGAGTTTTGTGTCTAGTTCAGACTGTCTGTCAGTCTGGATGCTGATAAAACATCGATAGAGACACAGTAATGACACTAAAAAAAAGAGCTTGTATGGCTACCATCGTACTTGTCTCCGAATTTTAATCTTTTATGTCTTAGAAATAGTGTATCTAACCTGAGACACCATGTACAAATTAACAATTTTGTACATAATGTAGACCACAGGTAGAAGTTTTATTTTTCTTGACAAAGCAGGTTATCAATTTATACATATCCCTGTTTCTAAAAAGGAATTAAGACAATCAGCTTTGTCTTCTTGGATAAGTTGTTACATTTAAGGTCTTGAGTCACTTCAGTTTCTAACAGGTCTGTGTTTGGGCTTCTGTTTTGCAAATGTTATTATTCTTGTGTTAAGCCACTCCCTCTCATTAGTCTCATTAACAAAGTTTGCCGTTTTCTAAACTAATTATGCCTTAAAGCACATTTTAATGTAATTGCAGTATTCAGCCATAACAGTCCATCAGCATTCAATATGTTGACCTTGCAATATTTATCCACCCTGTCTCTTTAAAAGTTCTATAAATGTGTCAGATTTGGAGAATATGTCCTTTGTACGTTTGAGGGAATCCCACTGAATAATTTGGTCAAATTTAGTTTCGAACCCTAACTTTAATTTTCTCCTATTAAAATTTCTGTTTCGTGGATTTTTGACACATGCTTTCCAGAAGATCCCTGGAGGTTTTTGGTCATAACTAACTGATATAAAATGTCTCATAACTTCATCCAGCTGGACTGAAGACAGCTTGTGGTACCCATTTTTGTCCTGTGAAATATTTGTGCCAAAAAACCTTTTTGTAATCAAGGTAAAAATATTTTGTTTCCCTTTGCTATACCCCAATGATGTTTACGACAATTTTAGCAAACGTGGATGTTTTCTACGGGGGGAAAAGAATTGTATCAGGTGATCCCGATTCCTTGTCCAAAAAATGGAGAAAACAGGAGGTTTTAAATTCCTGCTGCTTCTTCAGTTTAGCTGTCAGCCTCTTAACAGATTGCATCTTTCACCTGATTAATACTGTTGTACAGAAAAACATATGTGATCCATTATATCCTCTCTGCAAACTAGGCTTCAGCTAAAGGATGTAGAAGATCAAATATTAGGAAACCCTGATCGGGCAGCTGAACCTGCTAAATCTGGACTCAGGAAGCTGAATTAAAATTTCTTGAACTGAATATAAGTTTAAGGATTATCTATTCAAGTCATTGTCTATATTTGTACAGGATATGCAGATGAAGTGTTTTAAAAATCCTTTTATTGTTTGTTTGTTTTTTCAGTATTTCCCAATAAAGGAAAATAATCGTGTCTGATTTAATCTTAGTCATCAGCTAATTTTATTACAGCCAAAAGGCCACTCACATAAAAACCTTTGAACTTTAATGTATTTTAGCTTTATGATACAATGAAGTTTACCAATATTTCAGCCATCTATGATAGTCCAACAATTTGTGGCAATGAAAAGCTAAGCAGAACCTTAAAAAATAAATTATTATTAATCTGGGTTTTTATCAATTTTTAACTGTTTACATTATATTCTTCTTGCAAGCTTGAAGAGCTGAGACAGTTTCACTTTTATCTCTGTATACATTCTTCTTTGTTTTCCAGATATGCAGTGCTCTGTATGTGTCCTGTTAATAGCGCTTCAAATGATTGAAAGAACAGAATAGTTTGGTTTTGTTGGTCTGCTTTGCTTCCACTCCTGGAATGTCCATACAGCACAGTGAGATCTCTGCCCAGCTCCAGAAGAACTATAACAAGCATGTTAGTTCATTTCAATGTCAGATGTGTTCTCCCTTTTCCCCCCCTTCCATCGTGTAATGTCATTCACTGTGCTGTGTGGGGACAGATGAGGAGAGTGCTTTCTGCTTCCATAAATAAGGCAGAAAGGAAGGCTCCGGCCTGCTTCATCCATCACTGGGCTGGATTTGTGTTTGTAAAGCGCTAAGGAAGGGAGGGGGGGCTAGAGTCATCCATGTTCCCAGCAGCAATTCCCCAGCGAGAACTTCGCACAGCCATTAAACACCTCATGGCAGACTGTTAGCTTTAGGGCCAGCTGAGCTGAACGGTGAGTTGAGGTCCCGAATGCTTTCCTGACGTCTCTGTGGACATGTCAACAGGTTTTTCATTTAAAGTTTTAATACACATCTCGGCTGCATAAGGCCGCTGATATAAGAGGAACAGAGGTACGTTCAAACCCAGTTACACAGATGTTGATGTAAGATAGGAAATCATTACTGCTCTAATTTATTGAAAACAGAAAAATAGTTTGATAGATTTAAAACTTTTCGTTGTTGTGTATGTATGTTTGCATATATACTATTTAAAAAAAGGGCACACATAGACAAAGAAATATAAATTTAATTAAATAAAACTTCTATGAAATGAAACTAACCACATAGGAAGGATCAGTGAGAGATAATCAGTACACAACAGCTGGAAATGATTGGCAATCAGCGATACACATTCAATAAAGAAGTGGTTCTGCAGGTTGGGACCCCAGACCACATCTCAGTACCAGTTTCTGCATAATGTTTTGGTAACTTTTGAATGTTGTTGGTGCTTTCACACTCGTGGTAGCATGAGACGGACGCAATAACCCACACAAGTGGCTCAGGTAGTGCAGCTCCTCCAGGATGGGACATCAATTTTATCTGTGGGAAAAAAGGTTTGCTCTGTCTGTCAGAGTAGTGTCCAGAGGCTGGAGACGCTACCAGGTGACAAGCCAATACATCAAGAGATGTGGAGGAGGCCGTAGAAGGGCAGCAATCCAGCAGCAGGACCGTTGCCTCTGCCTTTGTGCACGGAGGAACAGGAGGAGCACTGCCAGAGCCCTGCAAAATGGCCTCCAGCATGCCACAAATGTTAATTTGTCTGAAAAATTATGCAGGTAGCCCTTCGTTCCTCCAAATGCAGGTCGATGCTAGACCTCATGTGGCTGGAGTTTGTCAGCAGTTCCTGCAAGATGAAGGCATGCCCATTCCCTAGACCTGAATCCGATTGAGCAATTTGGGATATCATTCATGTCCTGATCCATCCACCAATGTCCCACTGTCACATTTCGTCGCGAGGTAGCTGAGCTACTGATATTTTTGATTTCTTGAAGTGTGGTTCCGCACTATGTTATTTCATGCCACAACATTGTAAGAGGGACAACCAACGAAAATAACTGTGGGTGGTGATATACAGCGGGTAGGCGGTGAGGAATTGGAAAAAAGCGAGTGAAAGCAGCTGGCAGTGCCCAGGGTTCTCGTGCACCTCGCTCTTCCAGCTGGTCCATCTTCACGAGTGGTTTTCGCACAATGGTGGTCGCGCCAAACAAAACAAGCAGCTAAGGTAGTAAAACAAGAATCGCGCCACGATAGCGGAAGCGGATGTAGATTTTGACCAATCAGAGGCTTCTCCAAGCCCTGCTGCACTTCTGTCTGCGTAATCATTTTACAATTTCTCGAGAGGTGCACTCGAAGTTGGTAACCTGATTTCCGCCAGATGGATTTTGCCCTCATATCCATCTCGGAAACCTCCCGTTGAAGTAATTTTGGGAAGAGAAAATACTGAGTTAGCTAATTGGCCTATGCTGTGGTGATATAGACGGGCCAAATAAACCAATCAGATCAAGCTGTAGCATATAATGACGAACTAACAGAGCGACGCATTGAAATACACATCTCCACAAGCTGTGGCTACTCTTGCTGAAACCAGTCGGAGGAGAAGAGCATAAAACATCTTTTCCTTCTGAGAAAAGCCTTCCAGAGCAGCAGCTTTTAAGCTCTTTCTTTCAGTGAAGAAATACTCTGTACCCCCTGGCCAAACTTGCTCGATAGCCATACATTTCCATCAGCGCTAGTTTCATCCGCTGAAGCCGCTTATGCAGCTTTAGGCATTGAACTCTGTCGCTTCGCTTCAAGGTTGCGTCACACCTCAACCCGCCTCAACGCTAACGCTGATTGGACGTTCGTTTGGTGAACGGCTCCCAAATTTTCTTTAACGGAGAGGTCTCAGACTGATCTCGCTTTGAGTGAAACCTTGAAAGCTTAAGCGAATCAGGATGGTCTCCTGTAAACTACACCCCGAAATGTCTGCAGGGGTAAAATCCTCGCGTTGTCGGCACACAAGACAACCCCGGTTTCTGAGTATAAAATCACCCTTAAGCGGAGGTCTGTACAGGAATGTAACAATACTGCAATATCGTGAGCCTCTCATTTTTGACTTTTTTTAAGGACATTTACATCAAAGTTGGATCGGGGACTGTAAAAGTGTTTCTTCACTTTAATTTTGGGTGTGACTTCAAATGCAGGACTCGATTGATTAATATGATTTGATTTCTATTGATGATTTTAGGGTGTGTGATTTTATTGTCACACATCATCTCAATTCTTAAAAGTACAGAACATCGTTAACAAATATTCAAATTGATGGAATATTTTCTTTCATTCAGATCTAGGATGTAAATTTGTCGTTCCCTTTCGGTTTTTGAGATAGTATATGTAACCTCGATGCATTGCCATACTGAAACCCGGCTAAGAAAACCTCTTGTAAAGGTTTCGGAATTCCTCAAGTATTAATATATCTTTTAGTGCTTTTAGTTGGAATTGTATTTTATAGATTAAAAGAAAGCCGTACATACTGCAGCTGTGGAGTAAATGGTGAATAACCAAAGTTCAGACCTAAATCCAATTGGGAATATTTTGGCAACAAATATTATTTAGATTATTATAATTGCTCTGCATGGAATCAGACTTGCAAGAAAAAAAATGAATGCTGACATCATCTCATCATTATCACCGCTGAAGACGTGGTAAGGATAACCCCAAGGGTCTGCATCAGTTCAAGAGGGATATGGAGATGTGGGAATGTAAAAACATATGATAAACTTTACACATTTTATTTATTATTTATCCTTTTAATACAGCTTTTATAAAATATGGATAATTTTAAAACAACTGCAGCTGCAATAAAGTGCTTCACACGTAAAACAAGAAGCTTAAAAAAGAAGGAAAGGTAAAATAAGAACAGTGATTTACAACAGAAACAGAGCAAACACTAAAAAAAAAAATGGCATTGGAAAGTCTTATCTGAATAGGAAGGTGATTTTAGAAAGTTCCGACCTCTATGCGGTGGGCTTGAACAGGAGAGTAAAGATGAAGCAGGTGAGAAAGGTAAGGAAAAGCCATCCATCCATTTTCCATAAGCCCGCTTATCCCCAGCGGGGCTGGAGGTGCTGGTGCCTACTGGCATCTCCAGCTATACCGCCGGCGAGGGGGTACGTTGTTCTGGACGGGTAGCGGAGTCGCCATGGGGCAACACAGAGTCAAACAGGACAAACAACCAGAACTGCGCACACTGCACCTAAGGAGAATTTAAGGGGTAACTTCAACGATGGCAGGACTGTGGGAGGAAGCTGAGGAGGTAGATCTTGCAAACTTTCAAGGATTTTATAGCAGTCGTCTGAGGCTTTCTACTCCGTTAAAGAAGAAATTTGGAGCCGTTCACCAAACGAACGTCCAATCAGCGTTGGCTTTGAGGCGGGTTGAGGTGTGACGCAACGAGAAGCGCGACAGTTCAGTCTAAAGAACATGGCGGCTTCAGCCGATGAAACTAGCGTTAGCGTGGCTATCGAGCAGGTTTTATCGGAATTACAGAGTATTTCTTCACTGAAAGAAGAGCAAAACACTGCTCTGGAGGCTTTTCTCAGAGGAAAAGATGTTTTTGCTCTTCTCCCGACTGGTTTCGGCAAGAGTTTGATCTATCAATTGGCTCCTCTTCATCGTCATTCTGTTAGTATGTCATATGCTTCGTTGATCCGATTGGTTTATTTGGCCCGTCTATCACCAACATAGGCCAATCAGCTAACCAGTATTTTCGCCCCTTCCCAAAATTACTTCAACGGAAGGTTTCCAGATGGATATGCGGAGCAAATCCATCTGGCGGAGTCAGGTTAGGAAGTTGGAGTACCCAAAGAAAGAACCATTGCATGTTCAGGAGAACATGCAAAAACTCCATGTGCAGAAAGACCCCAGGCAGGAATCAACCCTGAACCTTCTTGCTACAAGGCAGCGGTGCTACAGTACCATCTGCATCACTGACGGCGGGGCTGAAGCCAATCAGTTAAAAATAAACGAAAACACTGCTCTTTAAAAATAGACACAAATGGAAAAAGTGGAGGCAGGTCATGTATTTTCGCAATAGGCTGCATGAAAATGCGCATGTTGTAGTTTATTATTCATTTAGAGGATGCATTCACAATTTTACTTTTTACAAACACAAAAAAGTTGGAAATATAAATAGATTAAAACACACATAAAGGAACTTTGCTATCTAAATAAATGGCGTTGTGATACACTGCATTTTGTTTTTTTGTTTGCATAAAAGATGTAAATAATTTCAAGGGATGGGAATATGTTTATAAGGCCCTGCAACTATCCAAAGTGAAGCTTTTCAGAATAACAATAGAGCTGATGAGATAAGATATGATTCAAAGCAGGTGTTTGAAATTACATAAACGCTGCACTGTTGGCAGCGTAAATGTATTTTAATTGTAGATAAAATGAAAAGTGACAGCTATTAAATGTAAGAAACTAACATGGAAACATTTAGCTACGGCTAAGAACGTTCAAACTTTTAACTCATCAAATCACACTACTTCAGCACCGTTATTTTTGGCAGAAACCACAAGGTCACTGCGAGTCCTGAGGATCCATGACAACTCTGATTCTTCTGTAAACACAGATGACTTTTAGCATGTCAGCAGATCATAGAAACCTGTGCTTTAAGTCCGAAGGGGAAAAGATGTGCCCTTAAATCACTGCTGGGAGGAAAAGAGTTTTGAAAAAAAATATATTTATGAGGAACTGAAACACAGGTGTTGAAATTGACAGACTTGATTCTTTGTAGATTTCAAAGCATTTTAAATATCTGCATCTGGACTAATAAAGCCACGGATTTACAAAAAGAGACTAGCATCCAATGTGTGTTTTTAATTATCATTATCTATCACTTTATAATAAAAGTTGAGCATTAACATGAACATGAGGAACAAATATTCCCACCCTGTAGGAAAATCCAAATAGCCAGCTCCAATATACCTCTCCTCATGGTCGTGGGAGTGTTGTCTAGTGTTTGATCCCACCTCACTCCGATTAATTAAAAGAGAATGCCTCAGACTCTCAGTGTCTCCATGGGTTTTACAAAGCCATCCCAAGGAGCCAAGCGTTCCTGTTGGGGAATTCAGCAAGGCATTGTGTTGCTCCAAAAGTTGGAACAGCGGGCTGCTTCCACATGCCAGAAATTCCTGCTGACCGCACAACTGGGCAGAAGCAGATACTTGATTGGTGAGTGACATCTCTTATGTGCTCTCTTCATAAGTCAGCAGCCCTATATGAGCTGTGACATTTTAATATCCAGTCACTTTTACTCTCTAGCTTCAGGTTATGCAATGCAAAGAAAACAGGTAAAAGAAGGAAAAAAAATGTTTTTGTATTTTTTGAGTTGTTGGTAAAAATGAAGCGTTTAACTGAATGTGCTCCTCTGTCATTAAACACTGTCAACTTTATGGTCTTGAGGTATTCAGTTACTAATAATTAAAGATAGAATATATTTTTTTAAAGAAAAAGCTCTTTGGCGGGTTCGTTTTTAGTCATACCGAAATCAGAAGTGTGGCATCACTCCAGCTGATATTGCTAACCACCATCGCGGATATAGACACTAGAGACTGACACGGGAGTGGATTTTCACACCTGTCCCGTCCCACTCCCACAGAAAAAATTTTTGTCCCGTCCCGATCCCAGGCCATCTAATTCCTGTCCCGGGTCCCACTCCTGGTGAAATTACCCTGACTCCCATCGCATGCACCCCATTCACAATGACTCCTCAGCCTCCCAAGTAATCCGCCTCCCATTCTTGTTGTCTTCTAATAAGATTTCTGCCAATACACTGAATCTGAATTTCTATGAAGGGTCAAAGTTAAGTTCCTGTTTCTAACTGTAGTAAAGTTACCGCCAAAGTACCGGTAAAAGGAATAATAATTATATATATCGGTAATATCTGAGACTTTCCTGTCAGCTCCGTGAGTTTTACAGATAATGTGCCCTTACTTCTCAGCTTGCTGCAAAATTTTTCAAGTCGGTTCGGCCACCAACTGTTGGTCCCTCTCCAATTGTTGTTTCTTTTTGAGCTGCCAGTGGAAAACTCCAGAGCGAAGCACTGTTGGTTTTGGGTCGTAGTTTTTTGACTCTCCAGCATTGAGCGAGGCTTCCGGCGAAAAAAAACTACAAATGGCGGTGTAATTTATTTTTCTTTTCTATTTTATTTTATTTTTGGCATCTATCCCAGTTTTTTTTTAGTTACTATTGGTTTTGCTCCTCGCTTCCCTCTGCTCCGGTTAATGCTTTAATCCTGTACCGCCCCAATCCGATCGTTGTTTTCACTAATACTGACTCCATCATCCCACGGGAAATCCCGCGGTGGACCCATGGGAGCCTATTTCAATGGATCTCAGAGAGGTCTCCTCTAAGAGACCACTCTAGAGACCAATGCATTGCTAACATGTCTGTACCATTGCAGGTAGGGGCAAACATTTGTCGATCAAAATCAAAACAAGTGGCTGTCAGACAAAAATTGACCACTTGATGTCACTGGTTTTCTGGCAGACGTATTTAATTGCTAAGGCAGTATCTATGGCACGTTCCTCAGATTTGGGTGATTTTTTTTTTTGCAGTTACTTAATAAAAACCATCAAATCCTCACTGTGAAAACATTAGAGCTCCATACCTCTAATTAACTAACTTTTCATCCCATCTTTAAGCAGGTTTTGTTCTTTGCATTTTATCTCACTCTAGGAGCATGGGTCTAGTTTATCGTAAACTTTATTCACCAATTACATGGTTTGACAATGGGTTGGCTAAAATCCCAATTTTAAATTTGTTCAGCTTTAACCTTAACAAGATTAAAATTCCAAGTGAGAAGAAAAAATGTAGATTTACAGAGTGAAAAAAAAGTAGTAGAAAAAAAATGAAAACCTTATGAAACCAGGTTTGTATCGCAAGATGTAAAAAAAATAATAATCTGAAAAGTTTTCTAACATCCACAGACCACTGCTGGTGAGCTTCAGTAGTCTGCCTACTGAAAGCACAAGAATCCACTCCTGAAGGAAGATCACGGTGAAGTTGCTTCAAGGTTTGATGCTGAACATTTGGAAATGCCAAAGAAACACTGTGGAAATCTTTTCTAGATGACACCAGAAATGTAATTCTCTAGATTTCAAGGCTCTTGTTTTCAGCTTGTGGTAGATGATGTAGAAGTGAAGAAACCTGAAATGAAGAAGTGAGCAGATACATTTTTGGTAGGAATCTGAAAATGTCAAAGCAAATAAAAAAAAACACAAGCTCTTTAAATGGCCTAGTCAGTCCCTAAAACCCGAATCCTACTGAAAATCTATTGTAAGACCTGAAGACTAGACTTATTGCAAGAGGTCCCTTAGATTGTTTAAGAGCCAATGTATCTACCAATCTACAGTATGTGAAAAAAAGGACAAAATTTGAATAATGTCTACATTATTTTGTCTTGATGTTGTCACTAGAGAATCCTTTATATTTACTAGTATGTAGTGTTCATTAAGCTTTTTAAATTGTGAATATTTTTGCCATTTCACTTTTTATCAACAGATGTATGTTTATTTTGTTTTATTTGTATGTATAGATGTTTGAGTTTTTAGGGACATTTAGTGTGAATTTCTTGTCAGATGGCTGTTGGCTAGTTATAGTTAATTTTACCCACTAGATATGTTTCTTTTTTTAAATTTTGTGATCTACAGATTTGAAAGAAAATAGAGCAAAACATTATGTTTTTGGTACAAATATTCACGTTGTAAACATGCAATATATATATTTTTATTAACAGTCAAAGTTAGTTAGATGCTGATAAATCTTAAGCAAAACATTGTCAATAGCTGTTGAATTTTGTTTCAGATTTTAACTAAATAAAGGATGACATTTTTCACAATTCTGTTCTTAATAAGGTAACCCAAGTCTTGCAAGATTATATAAACTGGTTAATCAGTCACGCTTTCCGCTCAGGTGAACGTGCCGCTCATACCTTACAGCATTCTGGAAATGTACACCCTAGGATATACATCTCTTTTTTTTCTATCTTAATGGGGCATATTAGATCAACAATTAAAAACAGAATGTTTAAATATGATATTCGTTCTAACAAAAATACACAATCAGTGTCCCTAAATATACACAGTGCTGGTCATAAAATTAAGAATATCATGAAAAAGTAGATTGATTTCAGTAATTCCATTTAAAAAGTGAAACTTGTATATTATATTCATACATTACATACAAACTCATATATTTCAGATGTTTATTTTTGTTTAATTTTGATGATTACAAATGACAACAAATGAAAATCTCAAATTCATCATATCGAGAAAATTAGAATATTGTGAAAAGGTTCAAAATTGATGGCCCCTGGTGCCACACTCTAATTAGCTAATTAACTCAAACCACCTGCAAAAGCCTTTTAAATGGTCTTTCAGTCTAGGTCTATAGGCTACACAGTCATGGGGAAGACTGCTGACTTGACAGTTGTCCAAAAGACGACCATCGACACCTTGCAGAAGGAGGGCAAGACACAAAAAGGTCATCAGCTAAAGAGGCTGGCTGTTCACTGAGCTCAGTGTCCAAGCACATTATTAGATAGGCGAAGGGAAGGAAAAGATGTGGTCGAAAAAAGTGTACAAGCAGGGAGAAGTCTTCGCACCCTGGAAGGGATTGTGAAACAAAACCCATTCAAAAATGTGGGGGAGATTTACAAAGAGGTGGACTGCAGCTGGAGTGAGTGCTTCAAGAACCACCACAGGCAGACGTATGAAAGACATGGGTATCTGCTGTCGCATTCCTTGTGTCAAGCCACTCTTGAACCACAGACTTGTGTCAGAAGCGTCTTGCCTGGGCTAAAGAGAAACAGGACTGGACTGCTGGTGAGGTGGTCCCAAGTCATGTTCTCTGATGAAAGTAAATTTTGCATTTCAACTGGAAATGTCAGGGTCCCAGAAGTCTGGAGGGAAAGAAGAGAGGCACTTCATCCACGTTGCTTGAAGTCCAGTTTGAAGTTTCCACAGTCAGTGATGGTTTGGGGTGCCATGTCATCTGCTGGTGTTGGTCCATTGTGTTTTCCTGAGGGTCCGGGGGTCAACGCAGCCACATACCTGGAAGTTTGAGAGCACTTCATGCTTCCTGCAGCTGACCAACTTTTTGGAGATGCAGATTTCATTTTCCAACAGGACTTGGCACCTGCACACAGTGCCAAAGCTACCAGTACCTTGTTGAAGGACCATGGTATCCCTGTTCTTAATTGGCCAGCAAACTCTCCTGACCTTAACCCCATAGAAAATCTATGGGGTATTGGCCGAAAGAAGAAGATGCATTACACCAGACCCAACAATTCGGAAGAGCTAAAAGCCACTATTAGAGCAACACAGGCTATCATAACACCTGAGGCATTGCCACAGACTGATGCGACTCCATGCTGCCTTGCCCGCATTGCTTACTGCAGTAATACAGACCAAAGGAGGCCCAACTAAATACTGAGTGCTGTACATGCTCATACTTTTCATGTTCATACTTTTCAGTTGGCCAACTTTTCTATACTATAAATCCTTTGTTTTTATTGGTCTTCAGTAATGACTACAATTTTCTGATATGATGAATTTGAGATTTTCATTTGTTGTCATTTTGTAATCATCAAAATTAAACAAAATAAACATCTGAAATACATGAGTTTGTATGTAATGTATGAATATAATATACAAGTTTCACTTTTTAAATGGAATTACTGAAATCAATCTACTTTTCATGTAATATTCTAATTTTATGACCAGCACCTGTATGTACTCTTAAGTCCCATTTTCTAGATATTAATCTAAGTTCTACAGAAAAAAATGGATGGCAAGAAGTCTGAACTTTCTTCACGGGAAGTTTCTGCAGGTTTTCCCTTCAGGGTCAAACGACAAACTGGACATTGAAATCATCTGTCAGATTAATGTATTAAAACAGCAATGAACCATATCTGATCTTTCACCTGTAAGACAGATTTTTCTCTAATTAGTTTTCCTGTATGACTTATATCTATTCAAGACTACTTTTGTGATACATATATATATATATATATATATATGGATGAAAACATTTATTTTACAGCCATATTGTGTGGCTCTAGTGCGACGGGGTATTAGGGCCAGGCTAGAGATTACTTTTCTTCTATTTCGAGAATAAAGTTGTAAAATAACAAGAATAAAGTCGCAACGAGAATAGTCGTAACATTACAAGAATAAAGTGATAAAATTAAAAGAATAAAGTCGTAAAATTATGAGAATAAAGTCGTAACATTACGAGAATAAAGTCACAACGAGAATAGGAATAAGATTTTGAGAATAAAGTCCTAAAATTACAAGAAAGAAGTTGTATTTTATGATAACTCTTACAAGAAGCACTTTCCTCCCTAAAATAAGGAATGTTAGGCATTTTTTGAAGTTTTTTCTCATAATGTTACAATTTTATTCTCGTAATATTGCAACTATTTTCTCATGTTATGACTTTATTCTCAAAATAAATAAGAAAATAAAAAAAAATTCTAACCTGGCCCTAATACTCCGTCATACCCTAGTGCTGAAGGATCCATGCTGGTGCTGAATCTAGGTTAACTTCCCTTTTTTTTTCTATAGTGCATTTTAATTAGACATTGGAACAATGTATTAGCCTACGCTTCCCTTCCTTTTGGCTCCCCTGTGATGATAGACTTGATAAATGTTATCTTTCTTTTAATCAACTGAGAAAATAATAGTTTGAATCCTCACTCTATCATAGAATTTGTTTGTATCTCTAATTGATATTAAACCTTGGTTTCCAGATTTTTTGTTCTTCTTGCTTTGAATTTAGATCATTCAACAAATTTCTCTATTATTCAATGTACTTCTCTTTAATCTCTTCAAATTGGGAAAATGATACACTACTATATATATATATATATATATATATTTTTTTTTCTTTCTCTTAATGTATTTATGTTACAACAATAGCTCCTCTTAAGATTTTTATTTTTATTTTGCAACAGTAAAACTAAAATTGTTTATCAAAGTTAAGTAATGATTCAATGATGTAGGAAATTATTTCTTTTTCATCTTCTTCATTAAATTTAATTTGTTTTGTATTGATAAAGGAGACAATTTCCATTTTAGAGATCTTTAATGAATATTTTTATTGAAAATGTTGATCACCAATTAATATTGATATTTTTTGTACTGAATTTAAGTTGTGTGTTCAATTCAGTTTTGATCTTGAAAATAATTCAATCTTCTTCATTGTTGTGGGTTTAAGATTACTTAAAAAAATCAAACAAAAATCCTTCAAAGTGATTTTAATTACAGTATGACTGATTGATTTGGTAGCATTAATACCATTAAGCTTTGCTTAAGCATAATACACAGACTTCTACTATAACCTTTGCTGCTTTAACACCACAATTTCCCCATTCTAGACACCATATGAAGCTCCAGTGATCAATTAATTCAATATTTTCCAATGACATATACCCATTGATCATGTGGTTGTCATTTAGAAGATTTTTCTCTGATGCCAAGAGGGAAAAAAACCCAGAAACAGAGTTCCTGCACTCTGAGGAAGTTTGCCTGCAATTGTGACAGCCGGCACACATATAAAGCATCTCTCTGGGCTCCATCATGCAGCGCGACAGTAAAGACATGGCCCTGGACTTGTGACAGCAGCTATAAGTCACTGTCGGGGGCCCCAGGCAGGCTGTCTCCTGACTCTGTGCAGGTGCCTTCTGTTCCTGCCAGAGTCGCCAGCCAGTCAGTCCCTAAGTGGCTTTCCTCCTCCTCCTTCTCCATCCTCTTTAAGCTGATCTCCATTTCTTTCCTCATTTAGATGTTCTACAGCCGTGAGGAGGCTTAGTGTTTGACTCTGTGTTTAGTTATTAGACAGCGGGAGCTCTTCCGAGACGGCCCATTGCGGTATCACATATCACAGCTAATGGGAGCTAGATAGAAGCAACATGTGTGTGTCGGGCTGTATGTTTGTAGGGCTAAGAAGATCAAGTACAGGAAAAACATGTGTGGTAAATGTACGCCCCAACAAAAATGCTCTGCTTTGATAATATTCATACAGATCAGTAAAACAGACAAGGCTTGGCATGATAGAGGAGTTAGTTGAGAGGTTCGAGATCTTTTCCACATGTGTATAAAACCTGCAGTCCTGGAGCATCATCTAGAATATTCATTCACTCAGTCATATAGTGTCCACTATACAGAAAATGGCAGACAGAGGAAAGCCTTTTTGCATTTTAAACAATCTGGACTACCGGTGAGGTAATTAATTTTGGCCTGAGCAATAAGATTTAAGTATCTCATTAACAATTTACGTCTGAACAAGGGTCTAAATCTGGCATTTTTGGCTGAAAATGTAATTAACATCATCTGTCTTCATAATACTGCCATCAAACTTTTATGGCATAAATCTAATTTTACTCTTTCGACTTTTTAGCTGTTTTTAAACCCACACATGCAAGCTTGGCCTTAAACTGTTACAATAACTTCAACAGAAAAAGAGTCTAAATTTATACCCTGCAAAGCTAACACAATAGCACAGCAGAAGGTTAAAAACCCTCCAGAGAAGGCTTTTCATAGCAACGTTTGGAATAATCAAACAGCTTTTTAAAATGGCATTTTGTTGCACAAAAAAAACTCACAATTTATTTTTAAAATGGGAAGGAAATCAGTTTTAAAAATTCTAAATAACCCTTTATGTTTATGTTTCCTTATTCGATAACAACTAACATAACATTAAGCTGCAAAACACAGAGAAATTTATCTTTAAACACTCTTTGGACAAATCTCTCAGATCCTCCAGAACAACTGATCCTTTCTAATAGCTTCTTTCTGTTTAGTTCACCAGCAGGATGTTATTGCATTTAACTATTGAGTCCATGATGGCCATTGCATATGTTCTATTTTGTCTTTTGTGAATTATTTTTGATAGTTTGGCCCGATGGGTTGAATCATTTCCCACCTTGAAGACCGTATTGAGGTTTATTTTAAAGTTTAATGACAGATCAATGATTGAAATGCTCTGGTATTTCAAAGGACACAATGAAGTCACAAAAAGACCACCTTTGATGGAGAAAAAAAGTCGCATAGAATCACAGATCCTCCACCTTACTCTTACACTTACTAAGGTGCTTTGAGTATTTTCCCTAACATCTTGTATTTATTTTTGAGACATGGTGAATAAGTGTTTTCGATATTTTATTTAGCTACCTGCCATCCTCCTCAAGGTTGGCAGAATATTGTTGGGTTCTCTTTAAACCTTGTTTGTCACTATCAGTTATTTCTGATATTTTTTTGTTACTTATCTACTTGTGAAATTAGGAACAGAATGGTTATTTTCAAGTCGGCAATTCCTGAACTAATAAGATCATCTTTTTTAATTTAAGACTTAAACATTTGCCATTGTGTCATGTTATATCTGCAAAGGAAGGCTTTCTATTTTTATAATATTTGCTTGATGCCAGGATAATCTATAAAATCAAAATATGATATGAATAATTCATCATTTGGGGGCGATTAAAAGGGGGGGTTGGGGCAATAAGTGTGGCCCTTACAGTTTTTCTAGTGCCCATTATTTTATGATGTGTGTTTTGTTATTGTTTTTTATCTAAATATGTAAATAGAAATAACTGGCTAGAGTTTTCAAAATTTTGAGATTATGCCATTTCAATAAATTTTTTTCTAAAGGCTCTTAATAAAACTCAAAGCAAAGCAAATAATAGAATCTCCACATCTGTGCTTTATCTTTTTATTTGTAAATGTAATTAACACCCCCCCCCCAACAAAATAGTTAAATGAGGAAAAAAGTAAAAATTTGATATATTTTTGGAAAATGTCCCTTTATCTCTGTAAAATCTGTACAAATTATCAAGAGACTAATCTATTGATGCCATCTAAATAATTTGTTTCTCATTTTTATTTCTTCCATAGTTACTCTCCTGCAACTTGCATGTGAACATCTGTCACAGCTGTCCACCATGCAACTCATTACTCTTTGTTAATAGGCCATGCAGCTGTGATCAGTGAGAAAGCAAGAGGGATCTGATTAAAATCCAATAACTTGACAAACAAATAGTACGTTTTATGACGCTTCAAATAAAAGACACGGACTGTGAGTTTCTTTAAAGGCGCAGGCAAGGTATGTGTATTTACAAGCCAAATGAGAAGAGGTTTTAAAAATCTGTTTGTAAGGAAACAGGCCAAACACTCAGCAGATGTTAAGGCAGATGTTCCAACCTTGTCTGTTATTTCCTGCTCAGATATTTAACATTGAATCTCGGACAAGTAGCAGTTTTCGCATGGTTTGCAAATATGAAATTACTGCAAGAGAAGAAAATCACATTTTTTTCCCCACTCCTTTTATTTTAACAGTCCTGGTCAGAGAATTCACTTTAGAAGGAAAACCCAGAAAATCTACAATCTTATGTATTTAAAATGTAATGTAATGTAATAATGTAATGTATTTAAAATTGGTGCAATATAGAAGGTAACTGTACTGTAATTCCCTTTTACTTAAGTCGTGTTTGGGTCCATTATTACATGATCCCACACTGCAAAAAATGTCATTTTGTCTTAAAATAAGTGCAGAAGGTAAGTGAGACACTTTGCCAATGGAACAAGACAATTTACATTTAAAATTATTTAAAAAAATAAATGCATTGTCTTATTTCAAGTGCATATTATCTAATTATCTTATTCTAAGAGTAAAAGCACTCATTCCATTGGCAAATAATCTTATTTACCTCAAATTAAGAGTAAATCTACTTAATTTAATAATTTTTTTCCTTATTTCTAGATAGTTTTTGCAGTGTATAATTGTCCAAATCTTTTGCATCATTGGTGATGGTTAGAATGGGAAAATCCACTCCCTAATACCAACAGATGTCTGATATTCAATATCGATTTGCAAGATGTTACGCTTCTTTAGGCTTCTTTAGTATTGGCAGATGTCATGGAAGGAATGAAAATTCCAGGGAAATAAATAAATAAAATATATTAACATTTGTGCCTTTTTATAACCTGAAATAAAAGCAATTGACAAAAAAAAATTATAATAATAAAATTGTAAAAAAAAAAATGTAAGCATATATAGGTTGGTTTAGCATTAAGCATGGCTAACCGCCTCCCACTTGTAGGCAAAAAATTCATATCTTCAGCGTAAACACTAGAGTACATGTCAGACTTAATAATATTACTTTTGCGATAGTTTGAAGGTGTTGCTTTATTGTATATCTCATACCGCGTGTTTTTCGGTACAGGCTGTTCTTTTTTCATCTCGCTACAGGTGATGAAGCAGACTGAAAAAATGCTCTATTTACATTGCAGTGTCCATATAAACTGTAAAAACTCCCCTGCATAATTATAATAAAGCAGTTTATATAGCATGAAACAAGTGGAGCAATATGGCAATTGCCATACTGCTACACTTTGTGAAAAGTAAAATCTGTTGGGGGCTCTTTTTGGCATCAAGACAATTATTCTTATTGCCTCATTACCAGACAGGACACTGTGGTAAAAAAATAAATAAATAATAAATAAATAAATAAATAAATAAATAATATTGTGGGCAATGTTTAAATCTAAGCAAATCTGCAAACAAAGGAAAACATAGAAAAGCATTAGTTGTTGCATGTTTGAGATCAGATAATACCTAATTAAGCAGAGCTACCTGACAATTATAATCTTTTTTGATACAATTTAAAAGCTTTACACTTTTATAGATTTACAAATAATCCTTTTTTCTTATCATAACTAAGTGTTAAAATCAGTATAAAGAGGTTAATAAAACATTTTCACTGACCTAATTTTATATAATTATAAAAAAATGTTTAACATTTTCAATTTTCTTGATTTTGCTTTTTTTGGTGTTACCTCTCAGAGGTCCCATCTGTTCAGTTTTCCACTCTGGATTTTCTTTTGGTCCTCTAAATTTCTTCCACAGTCCAAAACCATCCATATTGGGTTAATTTCTTGCCTTTGATTTTACTGCACATGGCCCTGGTTGTTTATATGCATGGGTGGCTAACAGAGAAAGTGCAGACCAGCATTACAAAATCAATCGAAAGTGATGTAATGCTGCCATTCGCTAACCACTTGAAGCAACTTACCAGTCAGCTGGTTGAGAGAGAGTTCCTGTTAACTGGTTTTGCATACAAAGTATAGAAATGTTTTAATGTATTAAAACTTTTGAAGCAAGGACACTAAAAGAGAGCCAAACATCACTGAGACAAAATATAAGTAAAACCATGAGACCAAATATTCACGTTTTATTTTAGATTATTACAAACATTATCACATCTAGTTCATTTTTGCACAAAAAGAAATAACTGTTACCTTTCTGTGTAAATACTTTATAATTATAAAGAAATAATTTGTTTTGATAGCCTAAAATCTAGGATATCAAAAGGCGAGCATCTCATATATACATTGCAGTAAGCTAAAATGATCAAGCAGCCTTAAAAAATAGGTGGGGGGAGGTGGTTTGTGTTTGTTTGTGCGTTAAAACTTTTGTAGGTTTTTATTAGGTTTATATGTCACTTTTACGACAATATGTGGTCGATATGTATCTATGTAGGTAACAAATTAATAATTTCAAAGGAATTATGAAGCCAGATTTCATGCAGAGGGAAATTTCACATTAGATAAAGTTTGTCCACAAACTAGCAAAAATGATTTACAGTTTTTGTTTGAACTTACCCTTTAAAGGGAGCTGGAAGAATTAGGAAGCTTCTGTTTGTGGATTCTGTTGCAATGCAAGATAAAACTATGTTTAAATTGTTTGGTATTAATCAATAGAAATGATAAGAAATTAATGCATGCTTGCACTGGAAAAACAATCTAGAAATAATAACAAATGTCTTAAATTAAGTGTATTTAATCTTAATTTGAGAAGGTAAATAAGATAGTATTTTTACTCTTAAAATAAGATATTTAGATAATATGCACTTGAAATAAGAGAATGCAACTGTATTTTCTTATTTTAAGTGTAAATAGTCTTGTTCCATTGGCAAAATGTCTCTTTTACCTCTTTAATCCAAGAACAAATGCACTTATTTTAAGAAAAAATGACTGATCTAGATTTAGATTTTTTCCAGTGTGTTACTGGTTTCTGTGATTTTATTTTGTTTAAACAAGGTTTAATCATGGATCATGAATTTATTTGTTTTGTAAGTAATTTATTAATTTATTTTATTCATTGTTATTTTATTCATTTATTCAAAAAAACATTTTCAACATTGAATATTTCACTCCAGTTTTCTAACAACTTTACCAATCGGCAAATTTTGGAAAACTGCCTTAAGAAACATAGTATTTAGCATAAACAAAGTGATAAGGTGTCCTTTTTACAGTTTGCCACAAGAAATGCATTAAATTAAGAAAACTGGATTTTCTTGAATAAGTTGCTCTTGGACAAAAACACCCCTGTAAAACATGGCGGATACAGCATTATACAATGATTCAATTCAATTCAATTTTCAATTCACTTTATTTCTATAGTGCTAATTCACAACACATGTCATCTCAAGGCACTTTACAGTTCACCAGATCAAACAGTAAAATTGATTCAAAGTTTTCTATCTAAGGAAAACCAGTTGATTGCATCGACTCATTGACTCGAATGCAATCCCTCACACTAAGCATGCTTGTAGCGACAGTGGAGAGGAAAAACTCCCTTTTAACAGGGAAGAAACCTCCAGCAGAACCAGGCTCAGTGTAAGCGGCCATCTGCCGAGGCCGACTAGGGCCGACAGCAGAGGATACTGTAGACAAATTCTGGTCCAAAACCGGTAAAAGGGCTAAAACTTCAAAATGGTAAGAGGCTAAAACGCACTAAAAACTTTTGGTTCACCCTCAGAGAGTTTTTCCAAATACGCAGTCAGAGCACGATTAAATAAGTTAGAGTTAAAGTCTCTAAGGTTCTGCTCAAAAATATTAGCAGTTGTGACGAAGCCGTCTCATCACAGACAGCTGCCTAGCTGACTTTGCATGCTCACATACACACACATTTCTAATTATCTATACTTACATATCGCAGACCAGTAAGACTGTCAAAATAATCAGTATTGGCATCCTTGAAATCAAAGCATTTCTACACTTTTAGGTAGTTCAGTTCCAATCTAGACATAATCTACTTAATAATCAAAACTGAACAAAATGGCTTATACAGTTTCTTAAGATCTAATCTTACTAAGCATAACGACGAATGGACAAACATTTTAGTTTCTAGGTGTGCAAGCCTGAGATAAACATAAGATAAAATACTTCCAGCAGCCGTGAAAAGTGTTTATTCTTGGAAGCAGAATGTGAGCCAAATTTATAAGATGTGTAATAACTATAATGACTTTTTCATTCATCATTAATGTAAAACAATCAAAGGTTGTTACTGTAATCTGACAAGGTGTGTAAATGTTTAAAGGGCATTAACATTCTTGTAACATTCTGTGCCATCCATACAGTACTCTGGGTCGATAACTGAGGTGGAAAGAAAAAAGCTGCAGACTTCCAGAAATGTTTGCATTATTTTTATTGTGCATCCTCTGGTGAATTACAACATAATTCCATCCAAACAGGATAATGCGTTTGAGCAAAGCCCACAAACATGGACAGAACAAACTCAGAGGTTAACGTCCTCCTTTCGGATTACACACGCGGCTGCCTCTTGAGGATAATAGAGCTGTCTGACTCGTCTTTAATCTGCAGTTCAGGTTAAAGAGTGAAAAAAATCGCAAACTCAGGATGAGTAAGATGTATATGTTAAGTGTATTACTTCTAATAGTGATCACCAAGATTTGCTGTGAAATCCATTAGGAGGATAAATCGAGCCGGGTGTCTCCGAGGTGCTGATTGAGTCAGCAGCTGGAGTATAAATTATGATGAAAAGGCATCAGCAAGGTTTAGCCCTCCCCCTCTTTCCCTCTCCTCCATCTATGGTTAATCTGCAGCCAAGGAGAGGCTTTATTTTCCTTGCATGATCAGGGGAAAAAAAGGACCAGGGAATCAGTCAGCTAAACCCTTGACTGGCAAGCTCAGTCTCGGAGTGTTTCAACATCTGTTGCTTTATTTTCCAATGGAAGTTTCGTGTTGTTTATTTTATCTTTTTAATACATTAAACAACTGAATTTTAGACACCATGTGAAACAGGTCAGTATTTGAAAATATTTGCATTTATTTGAATTTTGTCTCCAATGAATTTAGCTTTTTAAATGATTTATTGTAGCAAAAACACAAAATACAAGCATTATTAACATAAAAGGTGTTTGTTGTCGTTCAAGTTTATCAAAGTTGTGGCAATTTAGTCAAAAATAAAGATTAAATAGACCCGACATACATTCAGAGATGTATGAACAACACCAGTTAGTGATTACAGCAGGCGATGACATAACTCCTTTCTTTCACAAGATGACTCACATGAAAAATCTAACAGCAGGAACCATTTGCAGTCCAGTCACTTGCTGCAAAACCTGAATCTGACCCATTGCTCTTTAGACCTCAACGCACACCTGTGCTGCAGAGGGCCGTGGGGACGTTTAAAACATGCACAGGGCCCCGGGCCTCCCTGTCGTATCTGATAAATGTTTGAGTGTCCTGGGGTTCCTTCCCTGAAGGCGCAGGTCTGCCTCCAGGGGCCCGATTAAAACGACCTGCTCTCTCAGCTGTGTTTGCTGCTTGTCAAACAGTCTGGTTTATGGGCTTCATTAGCTGAGGGGGTGAGTTACATATGGGGAGTGTGTTTTACTGCCACTGGCTGTCTGTAAAGGTCACAGGTCAAGACTTCTCTAACAATCAGTAAATCAAGCAGACTTTTAAAGGTTCTGGTACTTTCAGGTAACACAAATTCAAAGTGGATGAATTAGAAAAACACTACAGTATGATTCTCCGATGTAATCGATGTTACTCTGTGTTTATAAACTTATTACTTTGTTAGTTTTATGTAGGGATGTGGGAGTCAGTAATGACATCATTACCTCAGTTTTAAGGATAGAAAGCCTTTTGCTGTCAAACTCTAACATGCCAAGTTCACATCTATTTATTTTTTCCTTCATAGACTCAAAATTTAAGGACTGATGGGTAAACAACGGTGTATCTCACCTCTCATCTGAGGAAAAACCAGCTCACCTCAAGGTAAAGTTTTTTTCAGCTAAAGAGCATTCTTAAAAAAATAAATAAATAGAAATTTAAAGGTACACTTATGATATATGATGAATTGAACTTTCGTCCTTCTTTATTTTAACTCATAGTTGAATATTTCAGCTTATTGGTAAATATATTAACATCAGATAACATGAGCAGAAAAGGAGTTTTTAGCTTTATAGTTTCTCCTAATAGGACCAAACAGACACTGCAGTAGTTTATCTCTATAGCCCCATTGTATTATGAATTTCGTGCTTATTTTCATATTTTTCCACTTGTATTCGTCATTTTCTTTGCATTATGATTCTAGCCAGCCTGCCAGCTGTTTTCCCCCTCTGCTCTGTGTCAGCAATCAACCTCATATGCTCCACTTGGTCCCTGCTACTCAATCAGCATCATGCCACCCATCAGGCAGTCAGTGGATTAAATTTCTTCTTATTATTGTCATTGCACTGTCACAAGAGCAACAAAAATTCACTCTCTGCATTTAACCCATTGGGGGGGTTGTGCGGCGCCCAGGAAGCGGTCTGTGGGAGTGGGGCTTGAACTCAGATCTGGATTCCAAGCGCAATGCCCTAACCACTAGGCTGCCACTCCACCAACCACCGGTATTACGGGCAGCCTGTGTGTGTTACCTGCCTGCCTGATTATGACCTGATTCTGCCTCCTGATTCTCTGAACCCTATTGAACCCGTCATAGTGAGTTTTTTGGTACTCTGGCCTGACCTCACTCTTGGAGTGTCTTGGAGTGTCTCTGGATCTTGGATCATCTGGATTTGACTCTAGACCTGCTCTCGGACTCTAAACTCTGCTTCTTCCTTGATCATTCTGCCCGTCTCTGCTCTCACAGATCTGACCCTGTGCATTTCCTCTGGACCAACTATTAATTGTCACAGAAAGATTCCTCCAAACCTACCTGGACTGATTCTGGAATCCTCAAAGGGTCACCAGTGACTCAACATATTCTCATTATCAGTGCGTATGTAATTGTACGAAAAGTTATGCACACTATTTCTTACGTTTTGGACGTTTTTCCTCAAAAAAACCACATCAGTGCGTATGCGCTGGCAGACGGAAAAAAAAGCAGATCTGCGGACGGAAGTAAAACTGGGAAAAACAGTGTAATCATCACTTATTCATGTCTCTAACTTCACACATTGCTTGCTGTTTTATATCTTAGGGTTGGGGTGTAGGGTCAGGGTTAGGGCTAATTGTAATTTATATTCTATATTCGTGAATGGTGCGTCACATGCACACTTGCATACGACTAAAAAACGTCCAAAACGTCCAAAATTACAGTGCATAACTTTTCGTACTATTTCATATGCACTCATAATGAGAATAGGTTGAGTGACTTCACATGCCAACCAGCTTCTTCAGAAACTCTCAAAGTTTGTCCTCAAATCCCATTAAAGGTTAATGGATTTTCTCGATTGATTTATTAATCATCATTCAAGCTCACCCCGACCACTAACCACCTTCTCATCCCCAGAGGTTCCTGATCTATGATGGGTGTCTTTGTGTCCTTGGACCTGAATAAACTTTTTAACTTTGCATTTTCTCTAGCTGTAATTCTTGGTCCTCTGTCCTGCATTGTCTGTCATTCTGTCTGCATTTTAAAGTCTTTAATATACTCTAATTTTGATGTCTTTAACTCATTGTTCTACACCCCAATGTCTGTTATAAGTTTTCCATTTTAAAATCCAATGTAAATTAGATTTGCGCCTCTTGTACATGTACATTGAAAGGAGATTTTGCAGAATATTGTGTCGCGTTTATTTCCATTTTTGTAACAGTGCAACCAACAGATGACATGACATTTATAGTTTTTGTGATATATATTCCCCACTGCTTGACTTTTACTGGTCCTGAATTTCTCAAGCAGGAAACATCAGAGGAAGGCAGAAAGATGACGTTTAGCAGGAGCAAGGAGACACTAAGAAATAACTTGAGAGCAATACTAAAAAGGCTAGAGTTACTTCATACATTCATAGTAAATATTACAAGATAATCTTGTTTTTTTTTTGTTTTTATTTTAATGTCAAAGTAATATACTTACAAAACAATAAACTAAAGAAAACACAGGTGGTCTAGTATTGCCATAACTGTAGGGGTGCACAGGTGAGATACGATCGAATGAGTGTAGAGAATGAGCAGGACAGTTAAAGAGTAAATAATTTTTTATGAGGACGACCCAGACGTTGATACACAAATGATAAAAGCTCAGAATTGTAAAATGACAAAATCAATTAAAAACCAGTGGAGAAGAAGAATTCAGCTAAAAACAACCTAGTTAAACATAACAGGATAGTAACATGGAAACCAGGGGGGGCTTAGTGTGGAACCACAGCACCTCTGCATTGGAATAGCCAACTGAGGAACTTAAAAAAAAGATAATATTTATTATTGGAATATCTAAAATATTGCCCTGCATATTTAAGGTGTTTTGTTGTATAAATAAATAAGTCATTTAATTGTTTCTGCCTAATTTAATAGTATGCTGAGGATGTATTACTTTGATTAAACCAGGTGTGGTGGTGAAGGGAAGCGTCCAAAACATAAATGTTAGTTGGTACAAATGATGCTTAGAGGCAGTATTAAGATTTTGAAGCACATGTGTTGTTGCCATTTATGCTATGTTTTTGTAATACTAGCTTTGTGATTACGCAATAAGTTTAATATGCACACGAAATACTTATTAATAATATCAATAAATCCGCCCCTGTTTTTCAGGCTTATGTTAACTGTAATGACTTATCTTGGACAGGCTGCTGTGTAAACGGGCCTTTAGTCCTTCGTTTAGCTATTCTGCGGTTGTTTACACTACGCCTTTTCCACCTAAAATAGGCGTCTTAGCAACAAATGTCGCACGTGACTGCGGGAGACCGACTGGGTAAGCAAATGGAGCGCGCGCCTTAGACCCCAGCAGAGAAGCTGGCGCTCGATTTACTACAATGATTCAGAACGATATTAATATAATTAATAAGTATTTAGATATAGCCGCGTTAAACTTATTAGCGTGCCCGCGAAATACTACTTTGTGAGAAGAAGCCACAATAAAAAACACGACCATGTCATCAGAGGGGCTCCGTAGTTATATTATTATATTTGGAATTGTTTAGTTTATGTATTTAATTGTTAGACCATTCATTTCAGTAAATAGGAACACACCGGGTGCTGGTGAATTATTTTGTACTTTTTTAGTGTCATGAAACAAATGCGGACAGATGGACCCAGTATTCAGGAGAGACAGTCAGTGGGAAAGTTTAAAACATTTATTAAATAATAAAACAAAAACTAAAGCCCGGGCTGTGGCTGCGTGGACACTGCAGGCGAGGGGGGCCTCAGACACTCTGTAGTGGGAGAAACACAGGTAAGTGACCACGATCATCTGACAGAAGATTATCTGTGTTGGACACTTACCTGGTTTGTGCGTCAGACCAGAATGTCCCCAGTGCTGCAGTCCCACAGGTCATGCTGGAAGCTGATCCTGGTGAGGGATCCAGAACAGACAGGAACAGAGACAGAACAGGCAGGATCCAGATCAGGCAGGTATCACAGAAACAGGTGGCAGGGATCCAGACTTCCAGGCATCCACAGGCTCCCAGGGGGTTCAGAGTCTGACTGGGACCAGGTGGTTCAGGATGAACTGAATTTAAACCAGAGAGGAAATAGGTGGGGAGGAATGGGAATTATGATTGAGGCAGGGAGGAAAAACGGCAGGTGAAAGGAATAGCTTAAGGGAGAGCAAATAGGCCAGATCATTGACATTTAGAGCTTCAAATATTAAATTAACATTATTTTTACTTTTGACTGAGTTGCAAGACAATTTTAGTAATTGATTTGTCTTTTATTTTTTTTTTTACAATAAATAAGTCTGAAGTGTGTACAAAGCCTAAAATCGCCAGTTACCACCCACGGTCTTTGTTGCAAATGTTTTTTTTTTGCAAAAGAAAGGCCGCAACAATTTGTAAAGACAAAAAAAAAAGACGTCCCCTAGTTGATTCATACAGAAAATCACAGCCTTACCAGAGAATAGAACAACTGATAGCAGAAACCCTTAACTTCGGGTCAGGTAGATACACACACATATAGGTGATATAATAGCAACCAGTCACAAAGGTCAAAAATCCATCCGCAGCAAAAAAAAATAACCAGGGCTATTACATGAACAGCTTGAACCGTAGCCTTTGAAAATCCATTCATCTTTATAAAAAATGTCTTACTTGGCAGAACATCCATGCATTCTTCCTATAACAGATTATTAAGCTTTTACCTGCTAAGCATGTCAAGCGCCTCTGTAACAAATTTAAAACATGGATTTATGCGAGGCTTACTGACCAAAAATTTATAAACTAGCGCAGCTATAAGTGCTTAATGCCATTGAGTGGATACATATGTGAGCAAATTTGTTCCACTGGGTAGAGCTTTAGCCGGAGGTAACCCTATATTATCTGAGCCTTTCTGGTCCTGACTGAGCGAGCAGACAGGATTGAAGAGTCATAACTGAAACCCACATTTGTATGATTTAATTCAGTCCGACTGCTGGCTGTGACTGCCAGTTTTAATTCTCACTCAGTTTAGCCACTTTAACTGTTGATTCCTAGGAAAATAGTGATGCACTCTTTAGGGCCAATGCCAAAGATGGCAGACATGCAGCTTTGTGGTAGCGGCGTTGCTGCCCAAGACATATTCTAGTTAAATGATTTAAAAGAGAACGTAAGCTTTCTCCTGAGCTTATGTTGTTGACCAATCCTTTTTCTCAAGCAATTTCACCTTTCGACAGCTGCTGTTGGATCTCAGAGTAATGCAGTGCTGAACTTTGATGCTCATGTGGTCAGGTTTTGTTTTGGAAACCTGGAAAATAAATAATTTCAATCTTAACTGAGGCATTGAAATACCTGTGCTTTCATAAGACTGTGACACAGAACTGATGAGCCGCTAAGTCTGGCAGCTTCTGCTCCTCTTTGCCAGTTTTCGTCACCTACTTTTCTGGTGGTCCTGAACCTGCTGAGTGTGGGTCCTCAGAGAAAAACCTGGCAGAAGGCGAATTTTGCAAAAGCATTTTATGCATAGAAGGGATAAATTCACCTTGTTTGTGAGTGTGTGCATGATTGAAAACAGCTCACTTAGAAGGAGGCATCAACAGTTGCTGTTAGGGTACAAGAAGCCTTTAATCTTCTGCCTGCAAAAAATCACAGCTCCTACTTTTACTGAATTTCTTCTCAAGAGGAAAAAAAACCTGCATTGTCCAACAGCACAGATGGAGGTTGAATAATCCATGGCAACCCAGGCAAAGTGTCCTCATACTGCAGTTCTATGAAAATAAATCCCATAACATCATCACGCTCTCCCCATTGCTCACTGCGCTCATACAAGACATCTGGGAGAGGTGGACAGATCTTTAAAGGCTGGAATGACTCTGACTTCACTCGCTGAACCTCCTCTGGTCTCTGTGAAAAACACTTTGCAGGAAAGCAGGAGGTATTTTAACAAGGAGAAATACAAATTTTCCTTTATTTTGACAGCCTAACTCACTGTGATTTTCTCTGCCTCCTAAAATACAGTTTATCAAAATGTTTAACATAGAAATTAAATTGGGGAACCATACTGTTCTTTTGTCTTATTCCCATCAGCATGCTGCCATTCTGCTGTTATTTACAGTACAGGGCCTTGCAAAAACTATTCACGTCCCTCTTGATTTGTATTAAACATATTTACCTTTAGAAGCACACAATTGAAATCCCCCAATTCGTTTTAACAGTACTGTTCTCTCCACAGGTCTGTGGTATTCTTTATCAACAGATGCAAAGTTACATATTCAATTAGTACTGGCAAATATTGGTCACAGATGATGAGAAGTTTTTACCACCATTCCTGAACCGCTGCAATGATTCCCATTACAGCGCTGTGTCTGTTTTTAATGAAGTCCTGCTCGAGGGCTTTAAGACTGCAGCCAGTCAATATTTGCTTTCAGCCTTGTCCCTTGTGTACAAGAAATAGTTTTTTTTTTTCTGAATCACGTTGCTGCCATCTAATTAAACCTGGCGAAGCATTTTCTTTTTAAACATAAAATATATAACTTATGACAGTGTCTGCTCAACATTAAATATGCCGAAAGATTGGGCTTGGATGATTTCCATATCAAATGTGGTGGGAAATGTAGTATGAGAAGGAGCTTTCATAATATTTTACAGAGTAAAATATTATGAAAGAAGGAGGATCAGATGCTAAAATATGTAATTGTTATCGCTTAGGGAATAATATATATATATATATATATATGCTTGTTTGTATTTATTATTGGAATATCTAGGTTTTCCCTATATGCTTCGTGCTGTGTATTTTTTGTTTTGTCTTTGCATTTCATTAGATTTCTCAAGTGTTGCCATTTTTGCCCTCTTTTCCGTATTTTCCTTTTATCTTTTTTAATGCTTTATACATGCATTTTTTAACTATGTATAATTGTCCTGTGTAGCTTCTGGTTATAATTTCAAAACAGCTAGCACTGTTTTTTAGGATTTTAAAATCTTTTTCAGCAAATGCCTCAAAGAATGCTGGAAGACCCAGTTTTCTTGTTAGCTGAATAATGCAATGCAGGTCTGCCTTCCCAGGTTTTCCTGCACACTACTTTTTTCCCACTCCTTAAAAGAACATTTTTGAAGAAATGTTTGTTTAGAAAAGGCTCAAAATGTGCCAACAATAGCTCAAATCGTAATTCCTACTTCCTCGTCCACTATGTCAGCTAAAGCCCCTGTCACACCTTGACAATTTAGCCAGCATATGCCAGACGTAAGACGTTCTAAGTCTAAGTATGCTTTATATACATATATATATATGCTAGTTTCCATTTATTTTTGGAATATATAGTTTTCCCTGATCTCATGTATGCTTTGTGGTGTGTATTGTTTTGTTTGAACTGCAGAGAAGATCATCGGGGCTCCTCTTCCGTCCATAAAAGAGATTTCATTGCAGCGCTGCATTTCCCGAGCTTGTAACATTATCAATGACCCCTCACACCCTCACCATGGACTGCTCTCCCTGCTTCCCACTGGGAAGAGGCTTCGCAGCATTCAATGTACGTCTAGCAGATTCAGAAGCAGCTCTTTTCCACTGCCATCAGACAGCTGAATGTTGAAGAAAAACTCTTAATCATGTCACAGACTCTGCATAAAACTGCCCATATCGATGTTTTTTGCTTTTTTGCACCATGCTTTTTTTTTCTCTCATGGGGCGGTTTATCAAGATCCCAATTTTGCGTACAGTAATTTGTGCTTCGCAAACTGGAATTTTTTGGCGAGGGGCTGAACCATGGTTTCTTGGTGATTTAACAAGAGCGTTTAAGCGTAACTGGTGGCAGGTGCAAAACTGTTGGAGGCGCCCTATTTAAATGATGGTTTTCGGGCGCGTTTTGTGGTTTCGCGGCAAAGTAGTTTTGTAGTTTGTGCAAACTAGTGCATTTAGAAATTTTAATCTTACAGTGACACCCCACCCCTCCAAAAAAAAAAAAAATATATATATATATAGCCTATATATATATATACAAACTTTGGCAACACTTTATTCCCTAAGGTGGTATGTGGCTGAATTTCTACTTCACTGCAGTAAAACAAAAAAAAAAAACAACAAGTGTTTTGTATTGGCCTGTAGAAAAATGCACATACCAAATGGCTCATCCCCGCAGCATTTGGCAGGTTGCTCCACAGAAGCATGGGAGAACCCCGACCCCGTCCGGACAGCACTTCTGAAAAACGAGATTGGGAGATCCCAGCTCTCGCTGCAACGTCGACGCTGGAATGACCCAGATGCAAAAAGTGCAATGTTGCAAGGGTTTTGTGATATCTGGTATTGCGTGGGTCCTCCTTGTGGCTGGCTCCAAACCCATTCGGAGTTCCCCCAACAGCTCCAAAATGGCAATGCTGGATAAGCGATATGTTTTGATGATCGTTTCCTCCTTCATTGCAAAAATATTCACACGGAGGTGAAAAATGCGTTCTCTGCGATGCTCCTTGCTTCATTTCGATGTCTCCTTGCTTGCGACAATAACGCTGCCATGTGTGCGCCCAATTACGCATACAGACCATTTTGCACCTTCTTTTTGAAACGTGTTAAATATAGAGTCAGAGATACCGTTAGCAAAAATTGCTTTCAGTTTTGATAAATCGCTTACAGTGCTAAGTATATATTTAGATGTTTACCACTCCACAAGGCGCGCGCACAGCGTGTAAGCGCCCTTATTGCATATTCATAACGAAAAAATTACTAAATGGATAGGCGGCTATTTATGCGTTTTAAGGGCCAAATCCTATATTTATGCGCTGTTGAAAAAATCCATGGATTTTACGCGCCAGCTTAGCACGCTTTTAAAGACGAAAACTCTTTTAGCACGCTGTTGATAGATCAACTCGTACGTTTTTAGCGTCCGCGCAGTGAACTAGTCACGTTTTTTAAACGCTAAACCTTTGATAGATCCCTCGACTATAATGTTTGAAGCACGATCACCGCTTGCACTGTAAGAAAAGACTTTAAATAATGGAGGAAACATGCGAGGAAACTTGATATTCAGCTAAGTCTAAGAAATCTCTAGCGAAACTGGCTGGCATATGAGCTATTTACATGCTGAACTTTCGTCCAGCGCACACTTCAGCGTCGCCAACTTGCAAATACGTTGGCGTATAATAGCATATTCTCAAAAGCATTACAGGTAAGTTATATGATGGTTGACATGCGTTAAGTGTAAAGAAAGTTACCCATAGAGGAAATTAGGTGGTGTCTAGCTTACATCCCAAAACCTATGAGAATCTTGTGCATCACTTATTATCCAAAACCTATGAGAATCTTGTGCATCACTTATGCGTAGATTATCAAGAACTTATGAAATACCTGGGTGTTCACGTCAACAATATACTGGACTGGACTCATAACACTGACGCCCTGTACAAGTCCTGAGTCCTTGCGGCCCCCCTCAGGACACTGGCTTGTGACATTTAATGGGCATTACGCGGCCGTGCATTATGCATAAGTTATGCTGTCGGACATACGCTCTGGATTCGTTATGAATACTCTATGTATACACCCAAAATAAAAAAAAAATACATAGAAAGGTCAGCGTATGCAGGCGCTTTAGAAGATTCTGGGACGTCAGGAATATGCTGGCTAAATCGTCAAGGTGAGACAGGGGCTTAAGACAGCAATTATCAAGAACTTATGAAATACCTGGGTGTTCACGTCAACAATATACTGGACTGGACTCATAACACTGACGCCCTGTACAAGTCCTGAGTCCTTGCGGCCCCCCTCAGGACACTGGCTTGTGACATTTAATGGGCATTACGCGGCCGTGCATTATGCATAAGTTATGCTGTCGGACATACGCTCTGGATTCGTTATGAAGACTCTATGTATACACCCAAAATAAAAAAAAAATACATAGAAAGGTCAGCGTATGCAGGCGCTTTAGAAGATTCTGGGACGTCAGGAATATGCTGGCTAAATCGTCAAGGTGAGACAGGGGCTTAAGACAGCAAAGCCTGGTTTCATTTAGTTTCGTCATCCATAGCCACTGATTATGGTCTGCCAGAGGTCTTTGCAGACGTCTCCATGAAGCTCTGATTTCTTTGACTGCCTTGGCTCCAAACACACAGTGGATGATGAAAACAATGGGTTATGGTTAGAGAAGATGAAGGAAAACAACAATTAAAGTCCTTCAAGATAAATTCGGTAAGAGATCTGCTGTTTTCCATTGTAGATCATTTATCCTCCAATGACAAGGGCAAAAAAGAAAAAAACTGCTCTGATTTTGGATTGAAAATACTTCATTCTTCCCCCTAGGGATTTTTCTTTCCCTCCATTACCTCCTACTGTATGAGGCTGTGCTGAAAACTACCCTGAGTATGAGTAATATATCTCTTGATTGAACAACACTGCTGAGCTGAGCTGAAAACTAATTCGTTCAGTTTTCAGCTCAACGAAATGCTTTTATTATAAACAAGACTCACATATTGGAGCTTTATCTCTCGCTAACAGCTGAGTGTCAGTGGTCAGCTAAACCCTGGTCTACTTCGCTAACTGTTTTTTTAATGAATCACCTAGATTTTACCTCATTGTAGTCTAATATTTATTTTGCCAGCGAGCCGAGTCCCAGAAATTACACTGCACTAAATCTCCTAAATGCTGAGATGTGTGCTGATTTGTTTTCTTCCAGCCTGGTGAATACATCAAAAGCAAATGTGAACAGATACGTAAGTTTGTCTATGTTAACAAACATATAACAACATATATATAATCAACATATATAACACATATATATATATATATATATACTATACTACTAAATACTAAAACAAAAGAAACATGTATAATAGAAAAAAATAAGAAACTACCAGAAGGAGAGAAAGACAAAGGCAAAAGGCTTTATCTCTCATTGAGTGTTGATGAGATGAGGTGTTTGATATTGACATGCTTGAGCTCCTAAAGCAGGTTCACTTAATATTGTCAGGGAGAGGTGGCTGCGTTTTCCTTTGAACTACATCCATATAATTGCCTTATAGGAATAGAGGAACCAGTCCCACTGTTTCAGTTTGTCAGAGGGAGAAAGGGGGAAACAAGTGGATGAAGAGTGATCAAGTTCAAATTACAGTGCATAAATTCCAATAAAAACAGGTGAGGACTAGGATATTTCATTTAAATACTCAATAGCAGAGTTGTGCTGAACTAAGTTAATACAGGGATTGCTTTTGTTCCAACAACTGACAGAGGTTAAACAGTGACAACCTCTCAGGGATGTCATGCTTTTTCTTAAGTCTCTGCGTGATTTTATCCTAATCCTTGTTTCTAGAAGGTATGATGCTTTTCGGTATCCACAACAGGAAAAACAGGGAATTCCTTATATCTGCCTTTCGTTCTTTTTACAGCTTTGGGACACTTCCAATTAACACAATATTGATATTGCCGCTAAAGGAAGGTTTCAACCCAGTATGAACTATTCGGTATCAGGGAGTAGGGCGTAAAATCAGTTAACGTTTATTAAAGGCAAAATTTTACAAAACATGATTAACCTTTCATTTTTCTTTCTGGCGCGCTCTGGTTTCCAGTTATAGCAGGAAGCGCAAAACCGGCGTCGCCCAGGCACGCATGCGGCGCGCCAGCTGCCAGGAAATCCCATACACTACCACATTGCTATGCCCCTCAAAACATTCAAATTCTGAATCCTCGCTTCGAGGGTAAATTTTGATGCTACCACTCGGAGACAATTGGAATACATTGAATGACGGTAAGAGAGAAGAGGGAATATTGACATCGTTTTTCTTGGACGCACTGGACAGCAGCTTTTCTGTCTCGAGAGGCACCATGAAACTCCATTATTCCGAGATGTCGGTGTCAGACAGACACAAAGAAGCCTCCCTAGATCTTCAGGTGCATTTGAGATATCAAGTATACTACCCAGGAGTAAGTTGTTCAGCATGAAATTTGAGAGCAGAAAATGGATTGCTAGAAAATCATTTTTTGGGTGTACTATTCCTTTAAAACAAAAAAAAAAAATTGAACCAGAACAGAATAAAAAAGCACAGAGATGTAGATCGCAGTGGCTGCAGGAGGCGGGGCACAACCCATCACTGACACTCTGGAGGGAGAAACACAGGTAAGTGACCACAGTCATCTGACGGAAAACGATAATCCGTGAGAGTCACTGGCATTACGAAGTTTAACAGTTCAGTCCATCTCCTTAGAGCCAGGTAGGATCCAGCCGATGGACGGCCAACTAGATGCGCGCAAGCGGAGCCGCCCAGAGATTTCCTGATAAAGCAGCCTCCGTGGAACCGGCGGAAGTCAGGTTAGGAAAACAGTCCAGAACAAAGACAGTTCTGAGATCCAGGAGTCCTCAGCTCGATCAGGGGTTCCGATTCACACAGGAACAGATGGAAGCCGGGTTTAAGGAATCCACAGAGTGTAAAGGCGGGTTCAGAGTTCCACGAGTCCAAAAGTGTGCCCAGACGGACATTCACAGATGCAGACAGGCGGGCTCAGATGCAGACAGGCAGGCTCAGTGGTTGAGCTGCAGAGACAAGACGTGGTACAATGATTTCTGCAGGACTTTAAACTCGTCTCCTCCTAGGAGCCAGGCTTAGTGGAATAAAATTGACCGTCCCCACATTCCGAGCCAAAACCCAGAGGGCCTCTCAGAGTAGGACCAGGACACGATCAGAAGACAGGACAAACACTAAAACCCTCTCAAACCACAGGCTGCCGGGAATGAGAACACAAACCTTGGAACTAACTAAAACTCACAAAATATACAGGCACGAGACAAACAATGATCTAGTCCTAAGAGTTGGGCTGGGCCAAATATAAAGCAGCACGTGCAGTGGGATGAGATGATTGATAATTAGGAGCCGGGCAGAATAAAATAGGTGTGACATGAGCAACTAAGGCAGGGGTGGCAAACTGGTTCCAGAAAGAGCCGTGTGGCTGCAGGTTTTCTTTCCAACCAAGCAATGGCACACCAGACTCCATTCATCTCTCAAGTGAGTCCAATCTGAACATGATGACGATGAGATGAATGGAGTCTGGTGTGCCATTGCTTGGTTGGAAAGAAAACCTGCAGCCACACGGCTCTTTCTGGAACCAGTTTGCCACCTGTGAACTAAGGCCAGCAAATAGGGCAGAACATGACAAAAATATTAAATCATGGTTGCAACAATTTAATCTAAATTTAATAATATTTGAACTACTTCTCAACTACCAATTCAGAATTTTACAGAAAATTTAAGTAGCACAATTAACTGTGTCAAGTGGAAACATTATGTAGAGGAATTACACTAAGACTATTCTCTACTTTATTTGAGGTATTTATGATGACTTTCTACTCACATCTAATAAAACAAAACAATATTTAGATTGGAAAGGTATTGTGGCCCAATAATGAGAATATATTTAACAAGGAAATGTGGGCTTATCAAACTGCAGGTTTAATGTGTATGTTAAAGTGTTTATTTTACATATGGTATTTTAATCTGAGAAATGCATTTTAGCATAATACACATTGAATTTTAGACATTTTGACTGTATTTGTAGAACAAAAGAATACTGGAAGAAAAGTTTCACTTCTCAAAAACAAAAAACGTGTTTGATGGTGATACTAGAGATATTCTCTTTACAATCATAACCTAAAGCGGGATTAAAGTTTTATTTTTGATTATTTTCTTTATTTGTATTTTCAGTTTATCTGCTCTTTAGCATCAACAATGACACAAGTACAAGTACACAAGTACTGTCCTTGCAAGTACTGTCACTGCATTCATCTTGTAAGGAATCCTGGTTTTGGTATACCTTGACATGATCTCAAAGTGTAGCAGTGGAAAGAAGAATGTTCAGTCATCTGTGCTTTGTGCAGATAAAGTGGCTCTGTTACGGTTCTTAGGTCATGATCTTTAGTTTGCATGGTGAAATGGTAAGGATTAGGGTCAGCTCCTTGAAGTGTGAGCCCATATTTCTTAACTAAAAGGTAGATTGCATCCTCCTGCTTAGTGAGCAGTGCAGATTTAAGTATCTGAGGAAACTCATACTAAGGATGAAATGTTGGCTTTCAGTAAAAGGATTGTCATTGGAACAGTTGGAGAGGAGTAGATATGTGAGATTGTTAACATATATAGTTGGATTGAACCCGAAACACTGCTTGGGCTCTGAAACCCAACTCTTGGAACGGACCCTTTCTTACTCCAAGGGTGCCCAGAGAGAAGCAGGTCTGGCAGACTGACTTGGAAAATATGAATGAGTGGTAAGGGTGAATTGAAAACATCTAGCAGAGGATATTTCAATCAACATCCGAGGGACGTTGGGATCTGAAATCTTTATAGGAGAAGGTCAGGGCTTCCATTGCTGTGGCCTAATTGTTGTTGGTGCTCGTCATAGAGGCACAGAGGAGAATTCATTGACATACGTGGTGAAGGAACCTGTCAAATTGAAAACCACACCTCCAGGCCTTTGTTGACTCTGACAGCTCCTGGGATATGTGACCTGTATTGCATTGATAATTGGACTATGCCTATTCTGGTTGCAGGAATTTAGAGTATATGGAGAAAGGCTCTTTGTTGGCCTTAAGGAAGTTCTGTAAAAATCATCTGGTTAGTCAGAAAGGAAAAACAGATACCATCCTAGGCCTTGGACTCAAGATACTATTAGGGGATGGCAGGAGACCTTTTAAAATGTCTTTGGCAAAAGAGGCAGAGTTTGAGGAAGTTGAGCCTGCCCTTATGCCAGAGGTTACTGTGGTAAGTTAAATCTTTTCCAATGGAGACAACATTTTCGGTTCTTTCTTCTTTTTCTTTTTTTGAAACCACCTTAAATTGTTCCTTGATTTGGCAAATATGTGGAAGATAATTACTTGAACTGTTCAGTCCTAGATTTAAAAAAAGCTCATTTCGGAACATTGCTTTGTTCAAGGTAATTGGATGGTTGTTTTCTTTTTTTATGTGTTTCCATTAGCTGCATATCTTTACATCAGGTCATATCACTGAGACATAAAAACTTTATGGTGTTTGTAGTTACACTCTTTATGAAACAAACAGTTTAAAAGCTGGTGTGAGTGTTTACACAAGGAGGCAGCTCAGTGGCGTGAAAATGTGACTTTATGAGTACATAAAGTCAGTTCCACTACACCACACTGGCTTGTGGTCAACGTCTCTTGAACGGTTATAATAGCAGATGTTTTCTTTTTTTTTTTTTTTTTTCTTGAACTCTCTCAGAGAACCCATGTCACAGTACGGTTCAGCCGTACAACAGAAAAAATGTGCAGCTTGTGCAAAATGATTGTGGTTCAACATACGCTCCACAGTTTCATTAAAGTTGCTCAGTTATGTAAACTTACACAGACGTATTTATGGGCACCCAGACAACAGCCGTGACTGATATTCAGTCATACTTGAACTGTAATTCGCAGTTAGTTCCTAAAGACCTCATTTATCTTATGAGCTGTTATTATTGTCATGAAAGATCAGGGGAACAGGGGAACAATGTTGTATATTTGTACTGGTAGAGTAATTGAAGTAATGTTCTTTATTTCAGTAAGTGACTGAGGCTCGTCCAGATTTCACATAAACACACACATAGCTGTGGCCACATCCGTGTTTTCTGGTCCCGTAGGCCTGGGTGAGCCTCCTTCTCTTTGTTCTAGCCAAGTGTTTGATTAGAAACATCAAGCATAATTTCCTAATTGGCCTGTCTAAAGCACTTTCATCTGGGAGATGCAAGGCAGGCAGGTATAACCTTAATCTAATAATGGTGAATGCACGGCCCACTTCAACAGACATATGAAACAGAGGATGTTCGCCCTGTGACTCAGGCTTCTTCATGGAAATCTTCAATGCCAGAACCATCCTATGATTCCAGCCTAAAGTCCTGTACCTGCAGAATATATTCTTTATAGCACAAAACAAAAAATATGTACTGCTTTATTCACTTTTTTCATATTATTCTTTTTATTTTATTCTATGTGTTACACAAACAAAACATGGTGTATGGCTATAGTGTAACAGGAAAATTAGAAATATGGTGTTGAACTTTTGGGATACTGTTCATTTGAGATTTAAGTTTAAGTTTGATCCCCAGGAACGGATTTATAAGGCAAGAAATACATTATTTTCTCATTGAATCAGAGCACATCTCCCCAAAAGTGTGCTATACTTCCTAGAGGATTTGTAGAAAACTGCAAACAAAACTTCTTACGACAACAATAGTTTGTTGTAGATATTTTGCTCACGGATTCTTCCGCTAAAGCAGCTCCTCCAAAGTTACCTAAAGCCTCTCAGTCACCTCTATCGTAAATATTCTGCTTTCTGTTTGGTCAGTTATGAACATGTAACGAATATTTCAACTTTTTAATTTAAAAAATGCACATTCATGTATTATTTATGTTTCTTTTGCTTCCAATTTATGGAAAATAAAATGTAACTCATTTTTGGTAATTTGGTGTTTTTCTCAGTTACCTTCTGAGGATCAGTGGCCCACCGAGCACAAATTGGTTGAAAAAAACATTGAAAGGATGACATGATTTACGTCCAAACAACATCTACGTTAGGTAGACGTGAAAAGACTTAATTTTCAGATTGTTTAAAACAGGTAGAAAATTAAGTTATCCGCCTCTTCCTCAAAATCAGACCGACCAAAGACAGCGCAACTTTTAACGAAGATTTTTAGACCAGATCAAGACTATCACGGACGGATCAGATTTAACTAAAAAGCAACATCTAAATGATGTCTGGTGTTTGGGGAGAATTCATAGTGGATTCCATTATGGCGGGCTGACCAGGTACAACACACCAAACCATGAAACTTTCAGAATTTCGGCCGCTTGTATTCGCAATCTTGTCCTTTTGGTCATTACCCAGATCTCATGACCATAGGTGAGGGTGGGAACGTAGATCGATCGATAAATCTAGAGCTTTGCCCCCAGACTAAGCTCCCTCATACAATGACCGCATCACTGCTGACGCCGCACCGATCTGTCTATCGATCTCACGCTCCAGCCATCCCTCAGCTCCGCTCCTATTAATGTATTTTTCTGATTTGCACTTTTCTCTTTTATATAATCAGTTAGTAGTGTCTGCTATAGCCCTGGTGAAAAAATGTTGACATTCTTGTCATTTTCCTTTAGCATCTTTACACCACAAGCAGTCACAGTTTCTGGACTGGAAGCTGTTGGACGTTGCATTTAGAGAGGCTTTAAAGTTTAATAATTCTATGTAGTTGAATGGAAAATGGTTTATTTCTATGCTGTCTATGGTTGTTTGGCTGATAGATTCAGTAAGATTTTCATCATGATCACAAAGCCATGTGTTCCATTTGCCAGTCAATATTTTAAACCCTGTATCCAGAGATCAGGTTTCGGTTTGTTAATGATTAAATCTGCTTATTTTACCAATTTGTTTAGACTTAACAATGCAAAATGCATGTCAGCTACTTCCATTTTAATGCTGTCAAATTAAATAAAATAACATGATGAATTTTTCAGAAATTTGTATGTTAACAAAAGATGATTGAGTAATATTTTAGACTATAAATGCCTCTTATTTCTTAAGGGGATCTTCACCTGCTGAAAATGATCAGAAACTCTGTAGAGAAAGTTACATACCAGAATATCCTGGTTTCTATCACATGCTGCTGTTTCTACTGTATTTAGAATGAAAAAAGAATGCTGCTAGTATGAATAGGAAAGGTGTAGTCAAAAAGTTGCAGCCAAAATGTTTAAGTTCATTTTTTTTCTCATTTCAAGAGATTTAGAGATTAGAAGGATTGTTGCCAAAAAGTATTAAAAATACTGAGGGAGAAATAAATAAATGGCTTTTTGATTAACATTGCTGGTTGCTGACAAACTAGCCCTCAATCTTCTACCAGCCTCTAAAGACCTCTCATTAAATGTTTGACTCCTCAAAGTATTTGTTGATTCTCCAAACTCCAAATTTCTCAGTTCAAAACCTCCTTTGGGACAAAATAAAAAAAAATCCTCGTGCAAATAAACCAGGCCACTTCAAGTACTTTGATAAATGAATGTAAACAAATGCAAGTCAGATGTTGGGGGTGGGAATGCATCATAGCAGTCCGCGGAGAGCACCGGCCTCCTCGCTGCAGCGAAAGGTTGATGTCAGATAGTTATTTGAAATGGAGAGCAACTGTAGAATTGTCAGCATATCCTTAAAAAAATGATTGAATCATCTTGCTTTGGGGCCCGAGCATGATAAGGCACACATGTTATACACTCACACAAGGGCCTCATACATCTATCAAATCTGAGATCACAGTGTAATTGTGCCTGCTGAAGCGTTCGTGTTTGCGCACGAGTCAAGGTGTCTGTGTGTGCTGAAGTCTGCAGCAAACATGTGGGAAACATACCATGTGAGGGAAGTGAATGAAGACATCCCATGGGCATTAGAGGAATGTAAATGGGGTAGAGTGGTGAGGAAAAAGGAAAGAGGGGGTCCTTAATGCCGACTGTGCACCTTAATTTAGAACCCCTCTGCAGGTGAGAATAGGCGGAAAGGGAAAAGGAGTTATCTCTTGGTTACATCTCTGTTTTTTATTTTTGTGTGTGAATATCCATCTGGGAGGATCTTTGTACCGAGGGGGACCCCAGTGTCAAGGCCACACCAATAAACCTTCGCTTTATCTCCCAACATCTCTCATCTCTCTATCACCACCCTACATGATTATCTTCCCCTGACTACATAAATAAGGGCATGTTGAGTCTGTCAGTACTTGGGACAATCCCACATTAGAAGAGTGTTCTCAGCATTTCTCTTAGCTGGTGAAATGTAGGGGTTGCTTGGTTGGGTTGTTTTTAAATTTGAGATCCATCCATCTTAAAATCTTCCCTGATTTAATCTCCCTTGTATTTCTTTGATGTACATAAGCATCCCCAGATTTAGATTTTATGAGAGTGTTGCCAAACTTTATCTAAACATCTCGATAACAAGGGATCTTTTTACATTCATAGCATTTAAACTATTGTTTTCTTTTAAATTTGGTCTTGTTACATTCCCAACATATCAGTTTTTTATTGGAAACTGTCTTCCTGGCATGCATGTCATTTGGCTTAGTTCATATAAAATTAATTCATATCTTTGTTAGACAGCATTATTAAGCAAAAGTATTCACAATCAAAGGTTGCTTTAGGTATCTACTGCAGGACAAATGGCTTGTATTCAACATTAAACTTCACCTTCAAATAATTACAGTTGTGTCATTCTTCATCATCTGCCTTTTTGAAGAACTCAAATACTAATTGTTGTTATATTGTTGTCTTGATCTTGGCACCATAAACTGGATTTTTGTCATGATCTGCTGTGATAGCTGGCCTTAATTGCTCATGCTTTTCACCTGCCTTACTCTTTCCAGCTCCTAATCACCACTCATCTCATCCACCTGCCAGTTTCCCTTATATTGGGCAGTTCCAGCCATCATGGCCAGATGTACAATGGGTAGAGTAAATAAGACCACTGAGAGTGATTATTTGTTCAGATTCATCTTCTTCAATAATCAATTTACAGAGAAGTAACTCAGATAGCAGAGCAAATATTTTGATAGAAATCCAGCCAACAATATATAGAATTCAAATGATGGGCATTACAGTCATATTTTTGTGGGTACCAGCTAGGGGTGTGCAAAATAATGCGTCCGTGATGCGTGCGTGGATTCTGATATTAAGTGATCTACTGCTGATTCTTGACGCCAAGAGGTATCGATTATTAATTTTAAAAATTAATAAATAAATTGCATGAATGGTTGGCGAACATCAGCCAAAATAAAGTGTAATACAACTTCCAGTCCAGTAGATAATAAACTGCGGATGTGTTGGCCTAACGCTGCTACGCTTATGTCACAAGCATTTCCGGCCTACAGGATACTGCGCCAGGAGTCATTCAAAAACAAAACATGGAGGAGAAAATATTGCAATGCATACGCAATAATTCAAGCCAATACAATGCGGATATAGATAGAATCGCTTTTATGCGTGGCATATGAATCGTGATTCAAAATCGAATCGTGACGTCTTTGGCAATACCCACCCCTAGTACCAGCACACATATGAGAGTTAAAGGAAATGAAATGGCAGATAAGGCTGCGAAGGAGGCTACAACAATAAAAGATATTGATGTGTCAGTTAAAATTAGTAAGATGGAAATAAAGACCATTATTAAACAGAAGATGAAGAGTTATGGGAGGAAGAGAGGAAAGGACAATGGTTTTACATGATTCAGAGGAGAGTGGGAGAAATTAGATGTGCAGGGAGGAACAGAAGAGAGGAAACGATTTGGGCACACAGGATTAAATAGTACATTATTCAAAATAGGTTAACATAACAATGGCAGATGTAAATACTGTGAGCAACAAGAGACAGTTGAACACGTTATGGTATTCTGTAGGAAGTATGAAGAGAAAGGAAAGAAATGGTTCAAAATATAAAAAATGGAAAGAGTACTATTTGATTAAATAGAAATAATTAGAAAAAACTCAAGAGATAAGTGTTATGTAATTGTTTTCATTATCTTAGATTAATAAAACTTCATTGAGAGGATCTGAATCTTATTTTGGTTTTGTTACGATATTGTTTTGACATTAATTTGATTTATTTGGAGCTTTTGTTTCCGTTTTCGAAGTACATAAATTAAGTAGCCATTTTGGATCCACCGCGCCATACCGGATGGTGGTGGTAATGCATAAGGCTTCGTTGTATTGCCAACCGACGCATAAAAATTCCATAAAAGAAGAAGAAGAATCATAGCCAGATCATTATTTGTTTTCTGTTAGTCTGTCTGTTCGGTTTATGTAAAGGTTCATGTCCTGGATCCTGGCGGCCAGTGGAAAGAAGAGGTTTTTGTCCACCGTCCTCGATCTCCTGCTCATCCACTGTCGTCCTCCCCTGCTGAGGTCCACTGGGTTTTTGAGAAACAACTACGGGGAGGTTTAGTTTTATCCTGCGCAAGCCTGGATCCAAGGTGAGGAGAATCCAGTTTAAAAGGTCACTGCATCAAATTCACAGTTCCGCGTCCTGTCACCGGCTACCCTCTTCCACTGAGCCTGGCAGCAGCCTGCTGCTCTGTCAGAGCTAGCTCTGCACTGGTCACGCTTCTGGAGTATGTTTGGACTCTGAAAATGCCTGGATCCCGTCTCCATGTAATCACTGGCCAGGATCGGCTTTCTCCACGTCACTCTAGGACTTTGCTGCACAGGGGACACTCTCGTGGCGCTCTTCAGTAGATTTAGAAAGTTACAGATCCTACTGCACACAAGTGACCCAAAAGCTACATGTTGTGCCTTTAAAGGAAAAGTACACCCAAACATGATTAGCTGTTCGGCACTTCTACTCACCCCATGCTTTGAACAACACATCTGGAGTACTATTTTGATATCTCAAATGCATCACCAGGATCTGGGAGGCTTCTGTCTGCTGACATTCAAATAATGGAGGTCACAATGGTGCTTGAGGAACTACTTGAAGGGTTAAAAAGCCAGGGTCACCCAAAAAGCACGTGTCAAATATTCTCCATACTGCTTTCAGGTCAATGTATTCCAGTGTCTGAGTGGGTAGCGTCAGAATTTTTCGAAAGCGAGGAGTCTTTTTCGCGACATATTTTAGAAACGCGGCGTGGGTAATATAGGGATTTCCTGAAGCGTGACTGCGGCTGGCGGTGCAGCGGCGGCCTGCGGGAGGCGGGCGGACCCGGCCAGATGAAAGTGGCATTCAGCGTCTGCTCTGCCAATGTCTGGCGTAGAAGAAGAAATGTGCTGTTTACCTGTGCAAAGAAAGAAACAACGAAAGAAAAATGTCTGAGGACTTCAGTGTTGAGGAAGAGCATGAGTTCTTTGCCGAGCTGAATGCGCACTTTCATCTGGTTTGGTCTGCCGAGGTTTCCGTAGCGTCATGAACTCGCCGGCGCGCGCTTTCAGGAAATCCTATACACTACTGTTTATGCTCTAAAAACATTCTAAATGACTTCGTTTCGAGTAAATTCTGGATGCTACCCACTCAGGACACTTGGAATACATTGGACGAGCAGTATGGAGGAATATTGACACGTTTTTTGTGGACTTTTATGGACCTTTCTGCCTCGGGCACCATAGACCTCCATTATTTGAATGTCAGCAGACAGCAAGAAGCCTCCCAGATCTCCAGATGCATTTGAGATATCAAAAAAGTACTTCAGAGTGTTGTTCAGCATGGGGGTGAGTAGAAAATGAAGGCTAATCATGTTTTGGCTATACTATTCCTTTAAGTAAAAACTCCATAATTGGATCAAAGGCCCACATTTGGGAACTTGGAGAAAATGTTATCAGTTTATCAGATACTTTTCTGGAATTTACACAAAAAAAAAACATTTGGAGTACTTTAAGTAACTAGGCAACACAATGAGATGTGTGAGAATGTACTTTGTTTGTTCCACAAAAGTTAAAAGAAAAAATGCTTGGTAAGTTTCAGGAAATCCTCTGGTAGATTCTTGGAAAACTGCACTTTTCTGAGTCAATTGTATATAATGCAGCCGCCTTCCTGAAAGCATCAGTAATGCCACAACTAAGCAAATGAACCAGATAAATTATCTAAAAGTTCACATTGAAATACCTTGTAAATTTCTGAGTATCAGGTATTTTCCACGTAGGTTTTTGGTAATTCTTTGCTAAGCTCTGGGATTTGTTAGTTCTTAGAAAACACTGAGAAAGTTCCAAGAAAGTTTAGCAAAGTACACAGTGGTTTCAGTTACTTCACAAGGGCTGAGAAAGATGAAAGTAAGCTCTGTGCTATAGTAAAAAAAACAAACAAAAAAACCTTTATTATATACACTTAACATTGTAGATCAAATAATCAATAATCAAATTTAAATCAACTATAAGAAAAAAGATTTGTGCAATATTTATTAACATCCTATTGTGAAAATGGCTCAATAACACATTAATTTAGGACAGAAACTTTTGTATGCATCTTTCTTATTGGATTGTTGGACTCAACAAACCCCAAATTAAACCTCAGTGTCCCTGTAGTCATGGTGGTCTCAAACTGAGCGCTTTTGTTTTTAGTACTGATGTAGCAGCTTCAGGTCTGCAGTTTTGACAACTTGCATGATGAATGCAGGATTAGAGAAGGGAAGCAGATGAATGGGTACAAATTCTTCACCCATGTTCAAGAGCTGGCATAGCAACCTGGAAGTGACTCACATGGAAGCACAGAATACACACAAACATGTACGAGCATGTACAAGGACAGATGATCCACATACATTTATCTATAGTAGAGTATAAAGACATATAGCCTAAATATTTGGGGCTGTCATCACACTGGTCAGTGACTGTTTGTATTTACCTGCACGTTGATAAATTATGAGAATTATTCTCTTCTGACAGATGCACTTTAGGGTCTGTTTTCAAGGTCCACTTAGTTTATTAATTCAAGCTGCAGAACGATGCTTTCCCATATATCCTCTGTGTATACCAGCACACATTCATTCCCCTTCTGCGCATCAACTAATGAGAGCTATTTAAATACTTACTCCTCTGTTTCAGCACAGGAACTTTGGGTTGATACTCTGTTGTTAGGAGACTTCATAGTGGAAAATGTAGTAAATGTAAGTCCAAATTAAAAGCAGAGACTTTGTCAGTGTGTGTTACATGTCAGCCTTGTAGTTCACCTTTCCTGTCCTTAGCATAGAGCCAGTAAACTGCTCTGAGACCAATAGTTCTTCCCAGAAATGCTGTTGAACCATCAGAAACCTTGCAAAGTGTTTAAATTTAAAGTATTGTTGGTCAGCCTCTATCAATTACATCCTTGGCAGCCGCCAGCAGTGGAGCCAAATTTATTTAAGGGTGGTGCCCAGTTAAGATGCATGCACAGCCTTTGACAAGGGCTTTTAAAGACTTCAAGGTAGGAGGGAGTGTTTTGCTTTGAACTTGCTCCCTTTATCATTTCAGCTTAATGTCCATTAGAATGCGGCAGACATTAGATAGGATATATATCGTCCAAGAAGAAAGTCAGCACTCTTTTTTTGACATCTTAAAATGATTACCGGGGTTAAAGAGGCTGTTTAACATGTCAGCCAAGATACTGTAATTGGTGTGTGAGTGTGTGTGTGGGAAGGGGGGCTCTCAGAAAAATGGGACATGCTTGTTGCTGTGGGAGTCTCAGCACACCACTTGCATCTCCTCAGGACTTGCATTAATTTAGTGATCAGGGCTGCAAAAGGAAGGCTTTTGAAATGCAGCTGATGTAATGCTACAAAAGTTTGTGCATAAACAAAGTCATCTCATGTTGGCTGAAGTCGAATAAATACACTCACAACATCGCAGGTCTGTGCAACAAATTTTGAGGATGACTTTAGGAGTTCATTGAAGAGGCTCAAAGTATTTGTTGACGGAGCAGCATGACTCAGATTTTCTTGACTGTCTGAATGCAATTTGATCCTTTTTTTTAACTTGATGTCTGATTTTTGTTTTCCTCACAAAGTCCTAGACATAGAAATATTTCCCTGTCGTGCTGTGCTTTGTGAACAGTATCTTTTCTTTCCACTTGCTTGAATCAGATTTTCCTGTTTCTGAAGCTGTGTTTGTTCTGTTTGACCCACCCCTGGTAGTGAATAAACAGTCTACCGTCCCTCCCTGGGTTAGGCATTCCTACCAAATAACTTCCCCTTCTCTTTAATCCATATGTTTAAGTATGCTTTTGACAACTAAATAGCTTTATACATGCATTTTGTTTGCAAAAGGTTTTAAGAATGTCCCTGTATGTTGGACTGTGACTGCTTTCCTGTGTTGTTCATTAAGATAGAAATGTTGCATAAATTCTTGTGTGGTGTTTAATGTCATTGAATGTATATATTGACTTGGTACATCCTTTAACACACAAAATACAGCTTCCAATGTACTGCAGTTATTCATACCTCATGTAAATACATCAAACTAAAGAAAGTGCATAACTAAAGAAGTCACTACGTTTTATAACCACTTATCTCAGCTCTCAAGTTGTCTTTAGATGTTTTTTTTTTTTTACTTTGCCTGTGCAATTCTTCCTCAATGTCATCTATTTCCCATTCATATCTGGGATCTTCAATATTTTGTTCCAAGATAGATGGACCCGAGAAGGTCAAGAGCTTTCTTTGAAGGATGGGTGAACGTACATACCGTTCGTATGTACGTACCCTTATTGAAAATCTCACAACTAAAACTGTCAGAGGTAAAACCACAATGTTGAAAATAGCAACAACAACTTCCAAAATTTTCACCCCTTACTTTGTGAGTTCTTTGCATCACTAAAATGGCACCAAGAGAGACACTAACGAAATTACTTGCTCTAGTACCACTCCCAAAAGGTAACAGTTAATACATATTAGCTGCTTATGAGCTAAAATATATTCTGACAGGTATAAGAATTTCAATAACCTAGTATAGTGGATGTAGAGCAAATGCTTGAGAGGCCAAATACCACCAACTATGTGTGAATGTACCATTAATCATCGACCTGCAGGTCAGTGTGTGGATGCAGTTACAGGAGGTGCTAGTGGTATGTGTAAATCCTAATAAAAACAGGACTTTTCACAGATCCCACTGCTTGTCAGTGGCAACTAGCCATGAAGACAAGCCAAAACAAACCCATATGCAGGTGAAACTCTGGAAGTTCTTTTGTCAGGAATCTGTGATGACTTTGTCATCATGCCTGTGTTTAAACTGGTGTTTTTCCAGGTTCTAATTGTATGAATGGTACCATAATTTTCACCTCACCTTTGTGATCTCTTACTAGATCCCCAGTGATATTTTACCTCATTGGAATTGCTTGATGGGAGGGAAACTAACTTTTTCTTCCTTTTCCTTCTCATTAAAAAGTCCTTCACCCTTAGTTTCACCTCATGCCTCAGATTCACAATTGAAGTTTCTGTTGTAAAAGAGATTTTTATCTCAATAGCTAAGTGGGTAGATAAAATACACTACATTGCTTGATTTATTTAAATTGGCAACTCAACCGTAACTAACAATGATGCTGCATGCATTTAAAACCATCGTTCTAATTGACTGTTTCCTTGTCAAACTTTTCTAATTAAATTCTAAATAGCTTTTTCTGTTAATGAGGCTCCTTAAAAAGCTACTTTGGCCATCATTGAATAATTTGCATATGCAAGCTCATTAATGCAAATATTATTTTAGCCTTAATATTTGGATAAAGGGCTAAAAGCAAAAAAGAAAACAAAGGAGAATGTCATGAAACACGGTAGAGATGGACCCAGTATTCAAGGAGGAGCAGTCAGTAGGAAAAGTTCAAAATGTTTATTAAATAAACAAAAACAAAAGTGGGGAGCTGTGGCTTCGCGGACACTGTAGGATAGGGAGTTGGGCACTGCCCAGTCACAGACACTCTGCAGGAGAAACACAGGTAAGTGACCACGATCATCTGACAGAAGATGATTATCTGAGTTGGCCACTTACCTGGTTTAACAGTCCAGACCAAGAATGTCCCCCCAAGTGCTGCAGTCCCGAGGAGACCATGCTGGAAGCTGATCCTGGTCAGGGATCCCAGAACAGACAGGGACAGGATCCAGATCAGGCAGGGAACAGAAACAGGAGGCAGGATCCAGAGCTTCCAGGCATCCACAGGCTTCCAGGTGGGTTCAGAGTCTGACAGGGTCAGACAGGATCAGGTGCAGATGAGAAGAGACTCGGGGTGGAAGAGGGTAGCAGGACGCAGGACGTGAAGCCAGGAAGCTGATGCAGACCTTTGCAGCTTCTGGTGCTCCTGCCTTGGAGCCAGGCTTGCTGATAAGCAGAACCTCCCCGCATATAGAGCCAAAACGCCAGAGGACTCAGCAGGGGGGGAAACCATGGACTCGATACAGGAGAGCGAGAGACAAACACAAAACCACACTCTTTCCACTGGCGCCCAGGATCCAGGACATGAACCAAGAAAAATAAACTGAACAGACACAGGCTAACAGAAAAACAGTGAATGGTCTGGCCTGAATGCTCAGAGGCTGAACTGGGGAATATTACCAAGAGGAAACAGGTGAGAGGATTAATTATAATGGGGAGGAGGGAGGGAGAAACGACAGGTGAAAGGAATGACCAAGTAAGGGAGAGCAAAACAGGCCAGATCATGACAGAAAGCTGTTTTTCTTTTTTTTCTTTTACTTAAATAAACTAAAATAAAATTTTTAAACAGGAAATTATTCAAAAATAATACAAAAATAGAGGCAATTATTTTTATTAGGAATAAGAAAAATTATTCATTCAATATTATTAAACATTTTGTGCACCATTTTTAATGCCTTGTGAATACTTACAAATTGCAAAGTAAACTGCAGGTTATAAAAACGGTGGGTAATAGCAAATACTTTCTACATGCATTTCTCCACGCTTATCGATAGTGCTACTCTATTGGATGCCTAATCCAGGCAGAGCACAGTACAAGCATTCTGCTTGAAAATACCAAATGTTTTGAATTATTTTTGTCTACTACAGATAAATCTAGTATATTTCTATTCTTTTTTGTACCATAAACCAATTTTATTAAAAACATATGAAATGTTCCTTTTTCAGAGGTGCATCACTATCACTTGAGCAAAATATACAGTGTGGGTCAAAATGCATGTTTGCTACTAAAGGAAAGCACAGTCTTTTTGGCTAAAGTACTTAATAATAATAAAAAATAACTTAATGAAGTGACAAAATTGGGTTAAAAGCCAAACTTTCACAGGTTATTGACAGGAGGGGTAATTGTTTGTGTGAATATTGGGTTTTTGTTTCCAACAAGCCATATTGGCTCCATGAAAGTAGGTGATTATTTCAAGAGAAAGTTGTAAAGACATGAAAAAAAACATGTTTATGGTGGAAAGAGAAGTTCAGTTAATCTTTTTATTGTTAGGTTTCTTATTATGCCCAAACCAAGAGATATTTCAACAACACAAATATATTGATCCAAAGAAAGACTAAACTCCACAAGAAATTAAATTTGGTAAATAGTTAAAGAGGATTAAGACCAGGGATGAGGCAGCAAGTACAGGGAATTATGAATATTTCTTTGGCTTTGTGATCATTCGCAGAAAAATTTGAATTCAGCTAAGCTAAAATCAACAATGATACAAAGTAAAGTTTTATTGGAGATTTGTTTTCCAAGGGATGGGAATTGGGAAATATTTAAAATGGTGTTCAGCTGCTCAAATACCAAAACCACTATGTAAAAATTGCATGAAACTTAAGTTCTTCAAGCATCTGTCAGTTTACAAATATATGTACGTACAAGAACTTACTGGAAGCATCTTAACTACTCATTTAGCTGTTACTCAGAAATTAAAACTCTGTCCCCTGATTATGCTTGTTCACCAAACAAAAGGCTTTATGTAAGTAAGTTTTGGTATCCAAGGAATATGACCAATATATTTCAAATAAACAATTGGACAGCACTACCTACTGAACTTCTTTTCTCGATGATTAGCAGATATTTTATTTGTAGAGCAAACATAAAATAATCCTGTGGCTTCTCAATAGCCTAAACCTAAAAGAATAAATATCCTCCCTTTTCCTGGTGAAAAGAATGTGATTCTGTTTAATTAGGAACAATAACAAGGCGCATGGGAAGCCCCTTCCCCTTTTTTAATTTAGGGTCCCAGTGGCTCTCTGGGCTGTCTCTAGCTTGTCAGGGGTCAGCACTACAAGGCTTATGTCATCTTGCCAGAGGTTTCTAGGGCCAGCCGATTCTCAGAGAGTGCAAGTTGATGTGCATGCCGGACCAAACACTTTGCTTACACTGCTAAACCCCTTAAAGAATTTGTGAACTTGAATATTTTAGCAACCAGACATGAAAGGGATTTTAAATCTGCTGGGGAAGCAATAAAAAAGAAGTACATCTCTGCAAGATTAGTAAATGAATGATTCCATATGATTTTTTCTTTTTTCAAACGTGCTCCAACATTTCTGATTTTATGTTCTCACAAGAAAACACTTGGCCGTTGACAGGAATGTTCCTCCGATTCAGATACTAACTTTGATCTCATTAGAAAAACATACAAAAAAAGTGTTTTATTGAGGCCTGTGATCTAAGAGTGTCATGCACATCAATGGCAACACATGACCACAAAGACATATGGAAAGGAAGTGCCCATTGTTTGGAAAACCCACTGGGCTTTCAGTTCATGGCTCTGACCTAAAGACTCTTCATGTTACTTATAATGATGTTGAAGTGGTGCAATAAAATGAAATTGACCATGTCAGAACACTCTGTTCAGCTCAAAATATCTTAATGGACATCATTCCATCCTTTGATGTTTTAACAAGACTGATCAACACTTAAAGAAAACACCTTTAAGTATGCTCTGTTGCTTCACTGTCATGAATGAATGTTTCTTGATGCTGTTGGATTTACAATTGAGTTCAAAATGGCATGATTGACATTGATAGCCATGGGTTGCTGGGAAGAAATGACTGAAGGTCAAAAGGCCCAAACGTGTAGAAATATTAACATAGCAGATATATGTGTCCATCAACCAACAATATTACCATCAAGCACTCAAAATGTCAAAGACAATAAGGCTTGCAAACGTGTTGCAAAAGAGTTAAGGTTTTTAATGTTTTTGTTTCCAGTTCAGTATCCCTATGTTGAATCTATTTCTAATGTAAAAAAGAAAAGTTGCTAAATGTATTTCCCCTGCTCCTAATCTTAAAACTTTGGTACAAATTTTATTCAGAGCCCCTAAGTTTGTAGAGCTACATTTCGTCAACTTTTAATATATATGAAAACGTCTTGTAGTCTAGAGTAAAATTTGGGGCATATTCCTTTAGCAAATATTTCATTTTACAGATTTTGAGCTGATAGTGTTTGTAAAACAAGATATTTATGCTTTTGTTGCCCCAAACAAGTATTTTTTTCCCCCCAGGATTGCTCTTTTTTTATTATTATTATTCTATACTGCTTCTAAAAAACTGACCAGCTTCTTTATCTGCTAAAGACAGGAGGAATACAAGCTGAACACATTTTGTTTTTTAAACAGGACAATGGTGTTAAAGCTGAAGTAATGTAACATTGAAATTCTATGAGTCCAACATCTCTACAAAGAAAAGGAGGCTAAACATCTTACCAGAATTATGCCAGAAACTTGTTTATGGCAGCAAAGAGAACGTGGTTGGGGTGCAACTTGCTAAGGGACATTTAACACGATTAAGTTGGGTGGGACTTAAATGCTTGTTCTGAGAGGAATGGAACACATCATTGGACTCCCCATGATCCTATTTGTAATTCTGTAAAGGCATTCAAACTCTCTGCATGCTGGGTAACAGTTTTGTTTGCAGTTTTCTGATTATTTTCTATAAATTACAAACATAATCACATTTAACTGTTAAATATTGACAGATAATACAGTTCATTGCATGAATATAATACTGTAATTCTCTTGCTCTGGTGACATCAGAAGCATAGTTGAAACCTGATATTTATGAAAAAAATAAGTTCTTAAACTTCATGTAGTAAAGCATTGTACCAGTTAGCCCAGGTACAGGCTTCATTTGGAGGCAACTGGACTTCCGCTCAGTTTCTGTTGAACTTGGTGGTAGATCTGGTAGAAATTGTAGGTTGAGGAACCAGGTATCCTGAGTTATTAAATAAACATATAAACACCCCCCCACCCCCCCGAATGGCTTCAAACTGAGTCTCCTCTACTTTCCAGAAGTTTAGGTTTTCTGACTTTATTTACAATGTACCTGTTTTATATTTTCTATCTACTTTATTTAAATTGCACCCATTTAAAAAAACAAAAACAAAAAAACAAAAACATTTAAAAGCTTTACTTTGAATTAATTCCACATGTTTCAGTCATACAGATTTTATTTGGCATTTAAAAACAACTCAGTTCACAGAATTTTTTTTAATTTTTGGTTTGTTTAATATGAGAAGCATGTGGATCAATTTTCTTTACAATACACAAAAAACCAATACAATAATGTTCACATTAAACATAAATCAATTAATTTTGCAAGCATAAAAGGAATTACTTTGGTGTTAGGATTAGGATTCATTGGGTGATGACCTACAACGCCTATTGGGAGCTTGGAGCCACAATCTGGAGGCATTCTATAGGATAATAACTGTCAATAACGGCCATTTAATGGGATGATAAAATCCCATTAAACATCCCCAGCTGGATTTATCCATTTTAATGCTAAAACACTGGTGGAAAAAAATAACGTTTTCAAAACCTCTTAAGAAAGGACATGTTAGTGTCATGATTTTATCAAGAGCTCTGACCCACGTGCAGAGAAACCAACTCAGAGAGACCAGGGAAAAGGTTTAACAGGTGTATTGAGATAATGCAGAATCTAGTGTTGCTCTGAACACTGCTCACTGGAAAGTGAGGGGAAGACACTGCGGTTAGTTCAGGCTCAGTGGGAAATTTAATTCTTGAACTTGAAGAGAAGAATTCGGTTGCTGACTCACGTTTCCAGAAAAGTGGTTAACTCTTTGACTCCAGTCTGTGTGCGGTAGTTCCAGTGTTTGTCTCATTCGGTGGCGGGCGGACAGCGTTTACCCAGAATGCAGTTGTTTTTAGGTGAACGGAGAAACTGACTGCCACTTGGATTTCCTGCGGTACTTGAACGGGTTGGTGTGGAGATGAATCCCTCGCCAGTGTGAAGCTCAAACGATCCCTTAGAGGAAAGTAGATCTAAACCTCCAGTTTGAATCCCCAGCTCAGTTTGAAGCTCAGATGATCCTTCCAGGGGAGAGAAGGTCTAAAAACATCCAGTTTTCAGGATGACTTCCTGCCGAGAGGCAAAGACAAAATAACTCGGTTAGAACTCAGGGTTTACAAAACTCAGTTTGGCTAGGAGTACCCAAAACTGGCAAAACACTCTGGCGCCGAGGTAGTGGCAGTCAGCAGCTTAAGAGCACTCCGTTAGCGAGGTAACCCTCCGCAGGTGTGTGAGGAGGCAGACCAGGACCAAGGGAGACAAACACAAAAACACAAACCACACAGACAGGAATCCTTAGTTGCTGAAATAAGTCACTCCCTCGGGATTCCAATCAGTAAACTAGACACTACCAATTCATTATTTACCCTCTTTCTTCCTTTTGAAGGTCACAACCATGCAACAAAACACAGATACTCTATAGAAACTACAAATGTAAGCTTTTTAAAAATAAACTATATCTTCCACATATTCAGACATGTCTTTGTTCAGGCAGCATGAGAGAAAAACGAGAGATACTTTCAGGAGACAACAGGAAGGCTGAATGTAATACACGGAGTAAGTTATGTTTTTAACTTTCATGCTCAATCTGAGATTAATAATTCTAAGATTAGAATTTTTGGTTTTTAATCTCAGAGAGAGGGTAAGGTTCTACAGTATTTGATATAAGCGCTGAGACTACTGTTTTAATTATACTAACACACCAACTGCTAAAATTAGATTTTACAACTGGTATAAAATATGAAATAAACATGTTTTCTTTCTGTTTTAAAATCTTTTAACCATGTTGTAAAGTGACTTTACTTTTACACACACTGACATTTTTTTTAGCTTCTAATATGGCTAAGACAAACGTTATTGTCATAATGCTTAACAAGCTTTCAAACACAGTAGAAATACGATTTTGAAGACAAATTTATGTTACAGCTCCTAAAGAAAAGTTAGTCTTAAATCAGAAGAAATCAGCAACATCACTCAGATCAGTAAACTTAAGTTTAGCTTGTCCTGTAACATGAAAAGGTGATAAAGGCTAAGATAAGCTCCTAAGGTTACTGCTTTAAAAACAAAATCCTTGCAGGCAGAAAGAAAGAACAAAGACATAAAAGAGAAACAAGCGTAAGGATAAAGGCAAAAAGCTGACAACATCCTATGTTTTGTACGATTTCCTCTCCAGACAAATTATCGTGGACAAAAAAAAACAAATGCCCTAAACAACCTCTTCTAAAAGAACCATTGACCCTCTGCTTGAAAGACTCCAATGACAATGCAAGAGACATCAATAACCTGACAAGTGATACTGTGCAGGCGGAAATCATCACAGCAATTATTATTCATCTAGAATGGCTGTTTGATGTGCATCTGGCAGGATACAGTATAGAAGGTAGTATGCTTCTGTATTGTATTGGCTGTTAACTGTTCTTTTAAAAGAAAATATATATACTTAGATTGCTTTCTACATCTATTTCTGTAGTCTAAGAAAAGGCCTCTCGCCATGCTTTAATACCTTCAGGCAGCAGACTGAGTGGAGCATTCACAACCTCTGGAAATGATCTCAAACTACCGCAAAAGAACATGTCACTGCCACCAATAAACCCTTCTTAACCCTGAGGTTTAGCTCTTTCTAAATACATGATGTTCCCTCACTTCGTAAATTATATAGCATTTTAAAAGCTGTTCAAAAGATGTTTTTTTGTTTTTTTCCTTTCAGTTGCAGGTGCTTTCAGGGATTTTTCACACACAGTTACTCTCAGAATCGGTCCAATAAAGAATAATAGTACACCTCTGTAAAAGCTCAGCTCCATGGTGCTTAAAAACATTTTAGTCAGTTGTTTTGATTTAGTGAGCCACAAATCAACACTAATTCAGTTACTTCCAGATGCAATAGCAGCACGCCAGAAACCTGCTGAGTATCATTGACCAAAGCCAAACCAAAGGAAATATGCCTTCTTTTTTTTTTCATTTTCAGTCCATAAAGCACCTACTATGCTTTATTCTATATTCTGTTTTGCACAAATGGAAGTAAGACTAAAATAATGTTTATTTTTGTAAATAGGCATTGAATTTTCTTCTGCTAATGGTTTTGCCCTAATTAAACCACTTTACATTCTGTTATACTGCATTAAATAAGACCTTTTTGAAACCCTAATCCTATAAATACTCGTAGCCACTTGAGTAACACCTCTAACAAACCCAGCAGTTTCTGTCCTGGACCTGCAGTGTATTTTTTATGGAAATAATAACGGGTCCAATAATTTAAGTTTGTTGGGTGATAAACTTCCATGCTGTGTCATTAGTTGCTCTGGATAGATATTAAGACCATCTTCAGTGGTGCACACAGAAGTGAGGTGGTAAGTGGCTACAATGAAAAGAACAGATTGTTCTAGAACCTCAACAAGCTAAAGGCAGGTTTGGTCATTTGCATTTGGAGCTCAATTCTAAACATCACACAAGCAGTAGCCTAAATTACAAGCAAATGGCACAGATGTTTTTGGGAGCCAACAGTGCCAACGTTTAGGTTTGCACGTACTGTAAATAGATTTTTCATGAAGCTGGAAATGTCTCCATCTGATATGAATAAAAAGATAAATGCTTGAGTGATTGTTTTATTTGTCTTACTTCAGAATCATGTGCTGCATGATCTCATGAATTTATTAGATCTCTCTGCCTTAACTAAAATTGGCTCTACAATAGAAAGGGTGCTGATCTGAGTTTTTTGCAGGTTTGCGTGAGACACAGAGGCTGTTTAAGTTATTTCATGAAGCTATGGGGAACAGGACGCAAATTCATTCAAGGTAAAAGAAAAATATTTTATTTATGATTTTCCCATATATGTGATTAAAATTGCTTAAGTAAAAAAGGGACATTACAAAATTTAATTTTTGTATAAAAAAAATTAACCCCTTTTTCCCTATTTTAAAGGCACACTATGCAACATTTTCAGTTAATTAATGTGTTTCCATAACGTTTTGGATGATTAAATGGAGTCATTTCCAGGTTGAACAAAGGTTTTCTCGCACGCCCTGGTGGTCTGTGGGGAAATACCGCACTTGCACTGTGCAGGAGCCCTCGGCCCGCACCCACAGGCTCAGAAGTCTCGCGAGAGTCTGTCTTGCTTTACGGCGAGAACTGCTACGCCCCCAGTTAAAAGCATGCTCGTTGCTAGCACAGTGGCGACGCTTTGTGCAGTTATCATGGCGGAACGAGCATGAAAACAGCGAAAGCCCATGTGGGAGCGGCAAGAAAGAGGAAAAGGGCTCCAGACAGAGAGAGGAGTCGCACACGGGTGAACATCGGGCAAGCTTTTCCCGAATGGCGAAAGCTAAAATAAAAAAAAGGCTGCAAGGCTGAGCCGCGGACCTACGGCGTTTCTGCTGATCTGCTAAGTGTAAGTAACATTGGAATGGTTTCTCTCTCTCTGTGTGCATGTTCATACTTTCACTGTGTTTAGTCATTCGTTTGCGTGCGCCTGTCTGCTAAGCTCAAAACAACCGCACCTGGCTTGACGGAGAAATCAGGAGAACAGCTGTGCATATTTACGACAGTGCACTTTTACTTTTCGCCCTCTGGGGAGCCTAAGCTGGAAAATCAACACCGGTTGCATAGTATACCTTTAATACTTGGTTTAGGCTTATAATGTAATCTTTAACATGTACAGCATAAGCCTTGATGCTGAGTATTTTCCATGTGGTTTTCTGATTTGTTTGTTATATCAACAAGAAATTGTACATGGAAAGAAACTGTAGATTCTAAAGTCCTGTTACTAAAACTTTGGTTGGAAACAGACTGAAAATCCTGGTCCGATCCAACGCTTTCTGTTCCGATTTGGAAAGGGACGGAAGACAAAGGAACATGGATAATGCCTTACTCTGTAAGCAAATGATGTGTGAATTATTTATGCATTTGCCAATTCTAGTTACTCCCTTTCATTCATGTCGGAGAGGCTGGTCAACCTCCAGTAAAGTGCCTTAGAGGAAATTAGATCATTTCTGTGGAGTAAATCAAATTAACCACACAGTTCCAAGTATTTTTGCCTCTGCGTTTGACCCGTTGGGTCCGAGAACTAATTTTTTATGTATACAGTTTAATGACTTCATATGTACCCCCCACCACCAACACCACAGCACAACAGACACACACATCTGTCCTGTTTTCAGTTTCCAAATGAAAGTCTTTGTGAAAGGTAAAAAAAGAACTGAAGTTTATATGGTCCCCTTTTTTCTTTTGCTTCATATATTGCAGAGAGCGCACAAAAAAAAAAACTGGAGGAGTATGTAAATAAATCAGCTCTATCATCGGTTGATCTCCCTGCACACTCTGATGTGGGGAACTTTTGGAACAAGGACCAAACAAGAGGTTGTGTCTTTATGCCAAGTATTACATCTTTCCTTAGTCACCATCTCTAAGCTCTCCATCTTGACAGCACTGGCCAAGAGGAGGACAGCCGCTTAAGCAGATGACTTTTGTTTTCAACACAGCCGCAGAGACTGGAGAGGACAGAGGCATCTAAATGGTATGAGGATGTCAGAAGTGAGATCAAAAGCTTCTGAGGCGACACACACAGTCAAGGGTCTCCTGTTTCATCATTACAATGTTTGTTTTCCAAGTCGCCATCATAATCAGCTGGAGTCTTTCACTTATCATTGTTCTCTGATGTGTTTGCCAACATTTCTCAAACTGCATTATGATCTGGCAAAGAGCTAAATGAGTCACAATGAAAATTAAAACATTTTGGGAACAAAAGTATAATCCAGAAGGAGGAATAGGATTGAAAGCTAGATGTTTGTGCCATGGTGTGTGTTGATTTGCAAACATCACATCTCAGAAATGAACACAAGATTTTCTGTTTGACTGTTGATTGTTTTTCTAAGACAGGACACCAAGAAATATTTGTGAACATCAGGGTAAAAAAGAAAGAAAGAAAATCATTACTTTTTGAAAAGAAATAAACCAAAAAAAAAAAAAAACAACAGCCTGTCTTTTTCAGAAGAGGAAAAGTCAGGAGCTCTTCCTTCTGCCTGGTGGTTTAATACTGTCAGGTCTGGTGGATGGAGTTTTGGACCCAAATTTAGAGTATAAGGAGGCAGGGAAGATTGCTTGCAAAATTGTATGAAAAAAGTAAAAATGAGTCCAGAACTGATCAAAAAAGGAAACTCAGAAACCTCAGAGACACTAAGGAGGAATACACCAAAAGAATGATGAGGATCCAACCAAGATTAACTGAACAGGAGACGTATATATGGGAGACGGAAACAATGGGAGGACTAATTAGCTGATAGGGAGCAGGTGTAGATAGAAGTAACTAGAAGGAGCTAAGTGGAGACTGGCACAAGGGGGGAGGAAGAGAGAGTAACTAAACACTGTAAAAAACGATCTAGAAATAATAAAAAATGTCTTAAATTAAGTGTATTTACCCATAATTTGAGAAGGTAAATGAGATAGTTCGCCAATGGAATGAGTATTTTTACTCTTAAAATAAGATATTTAGATAATATGCACTTGAAATAAGAAATTAAACTGTGTTTTCCTATTTTAAAGGGTAAATTGTCTTGTTCCATTGGCAAAATGTCTCTTTTACCTCCTCAATCCAAGAGCAAATGCACTTATTTTAAGAAAAAATGACTGATCTAGGATTTAGATTTTTTCCAGTGAAAAATACAACACTGCTTAAATATAACACAAAATGGAAAATAAAACAATGATACAGAATGGCATAAATTAAAGTGTAACAGAAAACTTGAAAAGACATTTTTAAAACAGAAGTCCACAAAGGGCAGAATCATGACAAATACACAGCCAAGTAAAAAAATATTGCTCACCTCACTACAGCTTGTTAGTTTTTGGCTTATTTAGATATATGGATTATATAACATTTTTCTTATACTAAAACTTAATTTCAATCATATAAAAAAAAAAAAACTGCAGTTACAGGACTATATATTTAAACAATTTCTTTTCGTAAGAAATTATGATGAGCACACTCATATTTGTGTCTATATTTGCATAAAGTTTTCTAAATCAGGTTGAGCTGATCAGAGTATTGCTGCTTAACATTTTAATAATGCCAATTTCTGTTGATGTGGGAGTTAACATCATGTTGAGATCCAAAGAGCTGTTTAAGAACAGTTGTAGCAGCTAAAAAGTCTAGTGAGAGTTTTAATGGTATCTAAAACAACTTTAAATCAGTCATATCCTTGTTTGCAAAATCAGGTAAGACACATTAAAAACAATTGCAGGCATGAACAGGTCTGGCTGTGTAAACAGGTTTGCTCTGAAACGAGAGTGCAAGAAACCCTAAAGTGCCATTATGGGAACTAGAGCAGGCATTTAGTTGTGTTCATATGGGATGCATGCCTGTCCAACAGAGGCACAGCAGTCTACTTCTATGTACATTTTTTACAGTTCTGTCCCATCAAAGAACTGTTCCAGCGGAGTTTGTACATGTGTTCTAGGTTTTAAGTTATACTCATTCACAACAACTTTTCATTATTTGCCCTTTTTTTTTCTTCATATTTTGATATATATTTGACACCACATTAGCATTGAGGCTGCTTTGTAAGCCAGGGAATTGAGGATAGTGAGAGCTTGTGATGTGTGTGAGACAGTGGGTTTAATTATTACAGCATGTATTTGGATTCAGTTGTGACAAGAAATAACCTACATTAGAGTACTGCATTTAAAGGAAAAAGTCCAGTGGTCAGCAAGGAATAACCAATGGATTATTATTTGTACCTATCACGTTCTACGCGGTGATTTAATGAATTTAGCTAGCACTGGGTGCCAGTCGAACTTAGTCCCGCCCTAGGGGTTTGAGGTCGGGGGAGATTCGGTCTGGCTACTCCATAATGGCTTGATATTAAGAAAAAGAAACACTGTCAGGGGCCGATCAATCAAATTGTCCAGAGGCGGAGCTTTATGCTGATGATGAGACAGATGATCAAAGTAGAAGATTATTAACCACGTGAGCCAAAGCAGCTTAGCGTTGACAACAATAATAGGCTTCGGCGCTGGGAGAGTTGAGGTGGAATTAGATTCTGCTATTGAGTCTGCGATTTCACTGAAGATAATGCGACAGCAAATTAATTTTTTTAAAAGAGGAACAGAAACTGGCGATCAAAGGCTCACCGCTTCTTATTCTACAAATGAAACTGCAGCTTTGATTTTTAATGGACAACAACTATGCCTAAACAAAGCAGATACGATCCACTGCTGCCTCTAGATTTGCTCTTATATTACAGAAAGTTGCATGTAGGTCTATCAATTGAGATTGCACGAGAGGCATTTTTTTTCCTGGTGGATTTCAAAACTTAAGCCCCACTGTAACAGCTCTATGGAGCAGCATCAGACTCATATTCTGACTGGGATTGAGTACTACGTCAGGCTAGAATTTAGCATTAATCCACGTCCAAAAAAAAACAACTAAATTTGTTGGGATAGCTGAGTCCGGGAACAGCCATTTTGCCCAAAAGATAGCCTCACTCTTGACATCTTTCCAGCGAGTAGTGATGTCACGCGGTTAGCATGGTAAGCCTAGCGCCATTCTCCCCACTTTACAAGCAAAATACATCTAGAACTACTAGACACCTGCAATCAACAACAATTACTGTTGAAGTTCACAGAGCACTTCACCATTGAATTCGTGAGAACTATAGATAAACCGAGTTCTGAATGCTGTACTGTAATACATCGGATAGCGGGAAAAAAAGTACTTATCTCCACTATCTAATTCATGATCCTCCTCGGGTCATCTCTTTGTGCAACGTTTGCCAACAGGAGAGCATTTAGTCCTCCAACACCAGAGAAAAAAATCACGTCACCAATCCGTTACTCTCTGCTTCGCGCATAGTGCACAGGTCGTCACCATCTCGGATAATAACGCGTTGTGACAAACACCAGGCCATGACACTGGGACTTGATCTGGCGAAAGATACCGCACCCTGATGTCATAAACTGGAAAGTAGCAGTAGTGTTCTTTGACAAACATGGACGCCTCCAATAAAGCACATAAAAAGAAAATTGCTCTTATTTAGAAACGCTTATAATTTATTGAACAGTATGTAATAATTTCAATGTACTTTTAAAAGTACTTTCAAAAGTTTGAATTCAGAATGTGACCGGACTTTTCCTTTAATAAAAAAAAAAAATCTATCCAAAGGAAAATTAAGATAAGTTTCTTAAAAGGCTCCATGAACTCTGTAAACGCTCTCAAACAATATTTGAAGTAAAATAGAATAACTACAAAGGTTTGGTTAAAGCATGCTATAACTATAGAATACATCTGAATGCAGTTTCTGGTGGACTGAATGGTGAGAGAATTAAATGCTCCTTTATAGTGACACAAAATACCCACAATGACTTTAGGACAGCCATAGTAACAACACAAGCAAAATATTGTTTGTTGTTAAAATGATGCAGCCTGAAGAGAAAATTGTTGTGACGGCTTTAAATGAAGTGCATATAGTTTCTTTAAAGGGCTCTCTCTGTAAAAGCCTTTCTATGCAACAGCACAAAGAGAAGCCATCGGTTCGTTTGAATGTGTCGAGAAACGGAAGCCCAACCCATGCTTTACCTGAGTCCCTTTGAAAGAAAAGCATGCAGAACAGGATATCATTACTATTAAAAGAGGAAACAAGGCTTAATCAGTGCCAACAACTTGCTCTTACAAACGTGAATGCCTCATTGTGCAGGTGGTCTTAGGCTGAATCCTAAAATAACAGGTTTTCACATGGTTCTCACTCCCTTCGGCAGTGGGTCACAGCCAGCTTGTCTTTTTGAGATTTTATTTTTTTTCCCTAAAAGCAGCAAAAGATGAGGAGTGAATTCGTCTTAGTCTGAGGTTAGAATTCTGAGAAGCGCATAAAGAGGCAGCAGCAGTTTTAATAGCCTTTGACATTTTCAACTTCCTCCACAGGATCCAGTTTAATCGGTGTGTGGGTGATGATAAGAATGCCGGAAGGCAGACTGACATCGCCAGTCCCCAGACAGTGGACTTCATTAGAATCGTCTGACCTGACTTTCTGTCGCCTCAGGACACATGTCCAAAGTTTTTAAGAGATTAAACTAAAAGCCAAAGTGTAAAATCTTGAAGAATTCTTTGGGCAGAGAATTTAGCTGAAGAAGCAATTATATTATCAATTCCTATTTTGTTTTGTTTTTGAGATAACCATATATTAACATGTTATTGCATAATGCTGATGAAGGTTCTCAGTCATCAGGTCATAGTCATTCTGTAGAAATTCAAAAAAATATCCACTGGACTTGGTTTTCCAGGTTTGAAGATGTGTTTAAGCCACCTCTCCGAGGAAGCTTTCTCAATTCAAATGCATAATTATTAATTATTAATAATATTATAATTAAAGTTATTGCATAACTTTAGTGCTCTGCTGGTATCATTATAAATGATACCAGCAGAGCACTAAATCCAGCAGTGAGCAGTGGATTCTCCATTATTTTTGTGGAGATTAGAATGTCTGTGAGCTTTTGAATAGGCATAGATTATGCATGTCTGCACACGAATGAACCCTGATTTGACCCTAATGGGAATTAGAGCTTTACAGAAATTGAACTTGGCTAGAATTCCTCCTTTTTCACCTTTTATTAAACACATGGTTGGATACTGTGTTTAGTTTCTTATGGAGCTTTGTTTTTTTTTTTTTCTACTGTACATTTCTGATCTATTGTTTTGGTGTCAGCTCACTAACTTATTGTGATAACTTCAATAAAAGATGTCAAATCAGGACAGGCTTTTAGCAAGGAATATTTCATAGGGTGCACACCATGGTGTACAGCAACTTCAGGCTTTGCGCAGTGCAGCTTATAATCCCTGCTGATCTTGGAATTGTTAAATGTCAGAGTTGTAATTTAATTCTTTGAAACACACACACAAAAAAGGTATCTAGTACGGATTGAAAGAACAACAAGAAAGTAATAAAATAAGAGTTCTAAATTGATACCTTACTTTAAATTAATATTGCTGGATATTCCCAGTAATTCCAGGTTAAAACCAGTGATTACTAATTCAATGTTGTTAATCTGTAACGCAAAATTTTATGCAAGTCACATTTCTGGAGATTGCTCTGTCTGTGGTTCTTCCCTTTTTTTGCCTCTATTCATTGTCCCCAAATTCAAAAACTCCTAATCAGGTATGTTGAAAAATAAATAAATAAATAAATCCTAGTCCACAAACATCCTTATTCACATGTTCACCGAAAAAATTCCGTTGTGTTTTCACATATATAGATTATATCTAAAAATATAAAACACATATTCAATTCGAATTATATATATGAAATAATACATAACCGCAAACAATTGTTTAAATCATAAGGTATTAAATCGGAGTCAGTGTAGTCTGTCAAAGAGGCTGCCTGTAGGAATTTTAAATGTCCAGCAGTTGTTAGTATTCAGTGAATCAGTATGACACAATATCAATAGTTTGCAAGTGTGTCGAAATGCTTCATGATGCCTCATGAATGTCATGATTTAACTAAAGATCAGAACCAAATGCGAAGACCAAAACAGAAGACCAGGGAAAAAGAGGTTTAACAGGTTTATTTAGGAGATTGTGAAAAAAGAATCAGTGTTGCTCTGAACACTGCTCAACGAGAGACTATGAAGGTGAGGGGTAGACACTCGCGGTTAGTTCAGGCTTGGTGGGAAATTTGATTCTCGAACTTAAGGAAGGTATAATAGATTGCTGACTCACGTTTCCAGAGTAAGTTGTTGACTCTTGACTCCAGTCTGTGTACGGTAGTTCCAGTGTTTGTCTGTGGAGGGCGGAACAGGTTTTACCCAGAATGCGTTTGTTTCTAGGTGAACAGAGAAGCTGATTGCCACTCAGATTTCCTGCGGTACTTGAACGGGTCGTAGTGAAGATGATTCCCTTGCTCAGTGTGAAGCTCAAACAATCTCTTGAGGAAAAGTTGATTCAAACCTCCAGTTTAAATTCTCAACTCCAGATTGAAGCTCAGATGATCCTTCCAGGGAGAGAAGGTCTGAAAAATCAGTTTGCAGGATGACTTCCTGCGAGGAAGGCAAGGAGAAAAAACAAGATTAAAACTCAAGGTTGACAAAGGCTCCGGTTTGCGACTCAGCAAAACTCCGGCTTTGCTAGAGTACCGTACCCAAAACTGGCAATTACTCTGGCGTCGAGGTAGTGGCAATCCGCAGCTTAAGAACTCCGTTAATGGGAAGTAACTCACAGCAGGTGTGTAGGGAGGAGGACCAGAACCAGGCGCCTCCTGGTGGAGGAAGGGGAGACAAACACAGGAAAAACACATACACAGACAGGAATTCTGACAATGAACCCGTCACAAACAGATGGTATTGTTCCAAAGAACCAAAAAACCCTCCCAAAATAATCCCATAGTATCAGGCATTCCATTAGTTTTCGTAAACTTTTCAAAGTTTCAAGCTTCCCTGCTTGCATACAGCGCAACTTGCTTGATCCTGTCAAGAAAATTGTCCGTAGGGGTATCAGATAATCCGGCAATAACAGCACCCCTCCGTGCTGCTTCACATCGACCTATAGGATGCAGCTCTCGGGATTTGCGAGATGTGAGTTTAGTGCAAGATTATGTGAGACAAGAAGGAGGTTCAAGATGGCGGCCCAGTTAAGAACAGATCGAAAATTTGTCATTTTTGTGCGGACAATGCACAGCTGTACGCATCGCTAGCTAAAAGCCTGAATTAGGATATATATTTCGGAAGGGTGACGGATTGTAATTTATGTAACGTGTGTCAATAATCTTTAAGTCACTCAGCTTCAATTAGGAAGTCAACATCTCTTGAGAGTTAGTTGCCGGACAAAACTCAAAATGCACTGAACTGAATATATAGTTTTATTTTTTTCTTATTCTAAATATTTTACAAATATCTAACTCTCACTTTCAACTTACCCTCAGCTGACCCATTGACATGGACTTTATTTATCATATTCATAAAATTTAAGAACTCTCTGTCTCTTTTTTTTTGTTCTCTCAGATGTAAAACATTTGACTTTTCTAAACTTCTCCCCTGATTGAAAACCTTGAAACTTCCCAGCCAACCTGTGATTCTTTATGTCTTTGTTTTGTGATTGCAGCACACCCTTCACCTTCACATGCAAACCTTGGGATTTCAAATTACCTCGCCAAGTTTCGCCTCTCCTCCCCTCTTCGCCAGTCACCCATGTATAAACACTCCTCCTGCTGAGCCGGCAAGTGCAGCCTGAGACAAATCACAGCACATGTAAACAGGAAAGTCAGTGAATGGACCTGACCTCTCTGTGTTTTACATGCCAGGCACCAGCAAGGTCTGTCAGTCAGGATCTGCTGGCGCCCTGAAGAGATGTTTGTTATGTTGCATTCCTGTGTTTCATCTTCACATGTCCTGATTTTTTTCCTCTATTCCTCTTTAAAAATCTGCATTTGAGAACTAATCTTTCTTTGACAGTGACTGTGGGAGAGTTTAATAATTCTTGCGAGGCGAACATCTGTCATAAGGGAGTGACAGCTCTGTGGTCAGCATCACAGTGTGGGGAAAGTTCTTTCTATTAGGAGAAGGGATTTGAATGGGAGTTTCCCGTGAAGATGCTGACGGCGGGGGCACGCATGTAGGCACAAATTGATTCCTCCTCAAATGTCAGGCGTTTTAATTTACTGCCAGAGGTTCATCATGGTGATCAGACTTTCCGTGCTGCTTCTGAAGTCTCGACAATGATGGGCAGAGCTGCCACAGTCTCACACAGTATGCAAAATTCTAATCAGTGTGTCTGAATTTCCACCAACTTTCACAGCATTTCAAAGGAATGTGTGGCTTTTCTAATCTAAGGGGCGTATAATGTGGTGCAATTAACTCTGAGTAATGTTCACCACAAAAAGGGTGTGTGCAAGCAAAATCTTCCAGATTTCCACAAAATACAATCATTTCACAACACATTGGCTTATTTTGAAGTTTTAGTTTTGTGGTGGTAAGGACATGAATTATCATTATTATTTGAGGCCAAATATTTAACCTTTCCATTATTTAAAGATTACGTATAAACAAATGTGTCATTAGCAATTCATCGTACATACAATAACACAGAGCTCTTTCCCACAGTGGGGCCACAGCTGGCAGCGGGACCTTAAGATGCTGGGCAAGAGCCAAGGCAAGGTTCAGACCACCGCAGTATTTACATGCGGACCACCAATACAGAGTCATGTTTTATGCAACAGCATTTTCATGTACGAGTTATTTATCTATTAAACTAAGAGCAAACTTAATGCATTAGAGGAAGCAATTTAAATTTAATTTGTTTTACATTATCCGTATGTTCCCATATAGGCGTTATGCTCGATAATTAAATATAAGTGAGTAATTAATTAAAGCATAAAAGTTTTGCTTTTTCGGGTATAGCTGTTTTCTGACCTGCACTGTTTATTATGTCTATTATTGCATTTTCGATTTAAATCATAAAAACATTACAACATATCAGAGCACTTCCAGGCAGTCTTTAAACAACTAAGACATAAGTAGTGATAGCAGGTCTCCTACTTCAATTTGAGTTTATAAAGATAAATATAGTGACTTATCAAATGATGATTCAGTCAGGAAAAGATTATCTGCAAAGAGACCTATTAAACTGGCACCTTTAAAGGTATACTCTATGCAACCGGTGTTGATTTTTCCAGCGAGGCTCCCCAGGGCAAAAGTAAAAGTGCACTGTAAATATATAAAAATATGCTCAGCTGTTCTCCTGGTTTTCTCCTCTCCGTCAAGCTAGTGTTGTTTTGAGCTTAGTAGACATGGGTGCTTTGGACGCAGCGAATCACCACGTTACGGTCGGGAGAGAGCCTTTCACTCTTTCTTGCCTGCTCCGACGCTGGGCTTTGGCTGTTTTCTCTCGGTTCTGCTGGCCATGACTTAACTGCACAAATATAAGCCACTCGCGCTCAGTTGTACTAGCGAGAGCATGCTTTCACTACAGCGCAGTGGCGTTCTGCGCCCTAAAGCAAGGCGACTCTGCAGATGCGAGACTTCTGAAAGTGGTCCCGCACGCAGGCCTGCTTGCAATGTTACAAGTAACATTTCACACAGGTACTAGTAAATAAGTAAAACCTGTTCACGACCGAAATACTGAATTAACGTCCACAACTTATGGAACAAATCTAATGGAGTTGAAAACGTTGCATCTGTATGCCTTTAAGAGAGTCAAATGCTGAAAGTTCGCCCGCTCGCCGTTACGCAACTTTATTCCAAACAGGTACTAGTAGTACCGTTCACTAGTACAGTGAACTGGTTGCAACCAGCAGTCTGCGCCCTGCCGGTAAAATCACCCTGATTGTAGCAGACTTTTAAACAGTCGCCGATGTTTTCCAGGTATCAGGATTTTTAAAATGTAATATATATAACACTTTGTACTTTTTACTGTCGCGCCAGTCTAAGAAGGTGTGGGCTTTAATACTACAAATGAATCTTAATGGCCTATTCATCAATAAAACTCAATGGTAAACTTAATGTAAGATGGCATCATTCTAAAAAAATTTAACCATATTGAAAACAGATTGTTTTTTTTTTTAGAACTTTATTGATCTCACAATGGAGAAATTCACAGCCGCATTTGACCTATCCCTTTGGGGAGCAGTGGGCTGCCACTTGCTCATGGAACCAGAGTGCAGATTGCAATATTTGCTTTTGTTTTAACTACAGCTAATCAAAGATATTGCAGATAAAAGAAAATCTGAGCAACTCTGGTGTCTGCTGCTACGCTACAGCTAATACAGAAAATTGCTCAGCATTCATATTAGGATTCCTTAACATATTTAATTCAAAATACACCTCAAACTAAAACCAGTTGAACTATGAGTAATACCATGAACATGAGTTATTCATGACCTAAAAATGTGTTACCTCCAAATAAACCAACTTTTAAAAAGAACTTTCAATCAATGACACAGACCCCAAAACCAAGAACTTTAAAGGTCCATCTGTCAAGTCATTAATAGTGCTTAAGTCACCACCTGCAGATCTTGCAGTTTAAGGTGTTCCCACCATTTAAAAAGAATTGCGTCATAGTGTGCTTCAGCAGAGGTCATGACCAGATTGCTTGGTTTTGGACAACAATGCGGCTCCAGAGAGTCATCCACAGCAGGGTGATGTCACTGCGAGGGGCCTCCTAGACATTCCTGGACCAGACTTCGACTTCCTGCAGAAACAAGACATACAACTGTGTGACGGCTGCACGTAACTGTCATTGGAGATGCATTCAGAGATTTGGTGTAAATCCTTTACACCTTAGAACTGTGCCTAGATGGCACACAACCACACACACACATACACACAACACTCATGAAATGCAGAAACAGAAAATATATTATGTTATTTCGTTATTTCTCTAAAACTTCCAGACCATTCTTCATCTGTGGTAAAATTCTAATAGATGGGTAGTGGAAGCTAAATTATATACAGTTTACAGACATTTGCTGTGTCATAATAACTGCTGCGGGTATCAAAGAGTATGTTGACCAGCTCTGTACATCTTCAAACTGAAATTTTTTAAACTTTTATAAGCATCTCAAGCTCAGTAAGATTGAATGCAGAATAAATTTTGTCAATTCTAATGACTGTCTTTTAACTGGATATAGAAGTTTACTTTGAGCGGGGTATTCTATTTCATGATTATGCGATGCATCATGATCTGCTGTAGCTCTAGGTGTAAATCCAGAACTGGAATATAGAACTCTGTAACATAACCAAGTCCTTTGCTGCCTCGAACAGACAGGTATTTAGGGCTTCCAATCAGTGGTCACTAATTTCCTTTGTCACTTCCACTGGGATGGTGTGTTTATTGTAAAGTGCAATGACAGTTTTTCTCTGCAAATTATGTATTTGCTAATAGTTAAATATTGCTTAATGCCTCTCATGGATTAAAAAAAGTTCTAACCTTTTCATTTCTATTTTTACATTGGAATTCTCTAGTATTTTGTATTGGTCTATAAATTCCCAATCAAATAAGAATGTATTGTTTCCACAGACATACATCTGTATCGCAGTTAAAAGACACTTGCAAATCATTTTTTCTCTGCACTAAAAATGATATATTTGGACCTGTGTAACGAAACCTGACCTAAGACAGTAAAAGAATTTCAGATGTGCATGATCTTAAAAAAAGGGTGTGGCAAAAGTGCCATTGAATCTCGTAACATCAAGATTAACAGCATTACCATTGTCTGAATGCAGCCTTTGGGACTCTGGAAGTACATTGAAAAGTTATGGTAGCCTTTTGCATAGTTTCGTAGCATTGCTTCCAAAGAGAGTCTCCTTTGGCCAATTGTTTATTCCTTTTATTTGACGGTGGGGAGACTGAACTCTGACGAAAGCGTGTCAACCATTAGGAAAATAGAGCAGGTATCTAAAACGGCATACCTTGCTTGGAACATTAAATCATCAGTGCTAATGGGACATGTCTGGAGAGACTTCTGTGATTCTCTTTTTCTGGTTGTAAAACAGGAATGTACAATTTTTGAAAATGACCTTTGTTGATCACATGAGCCCAGAAAAGGTGTGGTTGAGTCATCATCATGTCAGCAGCTCACTTATTCTCAGAGGGAAAAATGCCTCTACGTAGCTGGGCTGTGCTCTAAGCTTAGGAAGTTGTTAGAGAGAAATACTTGAGCTCCGATTTGATCTAGGATATTTCCTTTGGTTGGGTTTCTATTTACAGAACTGCTGTAATGACTCAGAGTGCACACAGATACCCATCAGAGCGTGGCACACAGCCAAGTCTGAGCTTTTGACAAGGAGTGTGACCTCCAAATAACATCATTACTGTCTGGATCGCAGTCTAACCGGTTGTAGAACTACTTGCTTTCTTAGTTGATTTATGGCCATGCTCCATATCTTGAGGACTTGGGGAGGCCCATGCAGAATAGACACATAATACAATTAAGATAAGGAGCTATGCATGTTTATGTTACAGTTTTAAAAGAATACTTCACAATGTTTAGTTTATTAGCTTTCCTTAAAATGAAAATCTGATAGACATCTTCAGAATAAATAGGAACCTTCAGCTAAAAATTCTGTAACCAATGATGTTTCTTGTCTCAATAATTGTTTTCTAAAAATGGAAATTGTAAATATCTTGCATCTTTTTCTCATGCTACAGTTTTAAATGTGTTAGTATTGTTCACTTCTTTCTCTATTGAGATATGTTTGAAACAATAAATAGTTTTTTGGGGGGGTTATTTAGAATTGTTTTTACATGAACCGTGAAGCTGAGGGATAATTAATTGGTTTTAGAAATTTAACTAAATAAAAATGTGCCTCCACTTGCCTTAAAACTTGTGCAACCAACATTAGCTACAAATAAATGGACAGGATATGCCTCTACTACCTTTGCAAATTTAAAGACAGACATTTTTATTGTTTCTGTTTGTACATTAGCATAGAGAGCATTTATGAATATGATCTCACAAGTACAAAAGATTTCGAATTTGCTTTAGATTCAGAGCTTGACTCGACACATGGATAGAAGAAATTGTAGCAGCAGTAAAAGGCTAATTAAGGAATACAGTACTTGTGGAAAAATAAAAATAACCACAGACTCTATTGTAGTATCTGGTTTTGCAAGATAAAAAAGGAACATTACCAAATAGTTAGCAAAAGTAACATAGTTCTGGGCCCTTTTTTATGCGTGTTGTTGTGGACATCAGAAATGTTATATTAATCAGGCACTGGGGTCACCCTGGTTGTGGAGGGAAGCCCTGCCGGCAGTGTGGGCTTCCTCCAAAAGGGCCACAGTCAGTGCATACACGCTCTGCGCTGTGTTATTAATGGCACTGTTCTGGCAGCCGCAGCCGCATTGTAGCCTATTACTTGATGTTAACGGGTCGGCTATGGTTAAATATCAACGGTCGGTTCGGATTTGAATTGAAGATATCCGCTGGGTGATGGGTCGGGTTCGTGGTCATCCTTAACGGGTTTGGGCGTGGTGCTGGTTGGTACATTACCAGCTTGGTTTTCTTTGTATGACCCCTCGATTTTCGCGGAAAACTACCTGGCGAAGTTGGACCAGTTGTATTGTTTAGGTGCGCAAGAACGCCGGACCCTTTTTCCACCTGATCCCCGCTTCCTCATGTCCCTCCATTGTGGGACAACTTGCCCCATCATTGTGCTAGTTCCGATTTTCCCTTTTTATGACCCCGATTGCGGAAAATGACTCATGAAGTTGGACCAGCTAGAAGAGCGAGGTGCGCGAGAACGCTGGGACCCTTTTTCCACATGGATCTCCGCTCTTTTTCGCCCTCATGTCCCTCCATTGTCCCACAAACTTGCCCCCATTTCCTCACCGCGTCAGCTGTATGTAGACCCACAGCTAGTTCGGGATTTTCCCTTTTTGCGTTGTGGCGGGGAATAAACATAGTGCAGACCACGCTTCAATAATAAGCAAAAATCAAAATGTCTGCACACTGCGACACACTGCTGTTGGAGTATAACCAGGCCTTGAGCACGGACAAAACTCGAGCACGGACTTTTGTCCTCGACAAGTATGTTCTTGAGAAGAACACAGGAAAGTATGGAAATTGTGGAGAATGGGAGCATGCAGCATAAATATGGGTCAATTTGAATAGAAGCATAACCATGGCGTCACCACATGCCCAGCTCGTCTGGAGCTGCATTTCAACTCCTGCTTTATTAGCCCCTAACTAATAATTAAGTCTTACTTTTTTCATTTAGTGGGGTAATAATAATTAACACAGTCATATAAACACAAATCAAATGAACATTTTGCCAAATACAAGAGAGACCATGAACAAGGCATATGCTGCGGCTGGCTGTGTCCTGCTATGGAGCTCAGAAGCAAAGCTATATATATACACAAATACATATTTTTTTATATGAGGGCATTTTTCTGTTATTTTTGTTTTAGAATGTAAGGCATCTTTCTCTAACTTCTGTTACATTTTAAATAGGTTAGAAAAGGTTAAATGACATTCAATTTGTTATTTGGATTTTAATTTAACTAAAATGCTTGTTCCAGTAACTTACAGCACTTTATTATGTTATATTTATGGCACACCACATGAAAGTTAAGTTATTCCTTTGATGCTTGGCCAAACCATCAACTCATTTTGTTTGGCCTTTTTCCAGGACACAGCACGCAACAGGAGTCTTTAGATCACTCTCAGCTAACTTACATTTTAAAAATAGAAAATAAAAAAAAATGCAATTGAGGAGTGACAGCCACACAGATTTACAGATGACTTGATGCCCATCAATCAATTTTCCCCTCAGGTATGTCCTCTAGGATAAAGCCTGTCTTCAATAAAATATGGGCCATGTGTTTCAGAACAATATTCACTTACGTCCCTGGGTGTTCTTTTGGTACTGTGCCTAAGTGTTTTTTAAACTCAGATCCATTTACAATTTTGTAGTCTCTGAACATTTGCTTTCTCTCTTAAATGACTAAATTTGAACTTGATCATTAACGCAGCCCACTGCTGGCTCTGTTATAGCATTTGACCGTTTGTTATTGATTGGTTCAGTTCAAAGAATGAAAACTTTTTTGATAATTTTCTATTCTCTTCTCTTTTTTTAAGTTTCATCATGATGTTAAAAGATGGCTTTATAGATTAACTAAGTGAGGATATGCAGTTGGTTGGTGTGACAGTTGGAGTAATGGTGAAACATGCTTTCAAGGGAGCAGCCAATATGAGCATGAGCCAACATCTTTATCTCCTTAAGTTGTGAAAAAACTAAAAGAAAACATGGCACAAACCTTGAAATTGGGTACCATCCCTTTTTAAATCCACTGCATTTTTTATATGACATCAGTCCAGCTTTTGGAACGGTAACATTTTAAAATCTTTTGGCAAAGGCCTTTTTTGTTTTATTTTGCTATTCTTTAAGAAGAAAATCACTTAGGTCAGATACTTATATTTGTTGAGAAGGCCTGGCTACGGTGGCTGAGAAGTGCAAAACACATTTACAATTCAAAACACATAACAAATAAAACAAAATAACATTTAAAGAAACAAAAATTATATTTTTATGAAACAAATGTATTTTTGAAAAAAAGTAAAAATTTTTTAAAAAAAATTAAAAGTAAAAACATATTAATAAATAAAAAACAAAATAACATTTGAAGAAACAAAAATCAGAGTTTATGAAAACAAATGTATTTTTAAATTTTAAAAACACATTTACATTATAGGAAACAAATTCATATTTTAAATAAGTTAGATTTAGGTGAGAGAAAGTTTCATTTAAAACAAAATACATTATAGGATATAACATAATATATAACAAGCCAGTAAAATACTGGACTGCTCGGAAACACTTTTTGTAAGTGCAGTTATCAAATCCTCCGTGTGCAGCAAAACACAGTTGGGCCACATAGCCAAAAACAAATTAACAAGAGACTGCCACACGGGAAAGGAATGTCCCAGTGGTCGGATGTGACGTACAATGATTACTTCCTGACTTGTAGTACAAAACATGCTCACTCTATAGTCCCTCCTGCTTCACCGAAAAAGTCAGCGGTTATTTTATTATTGTAGAGCAAATTTCAGCCAATGTTTACACCATTTTGTTCTTCGTGCGGACCGGTCCCTGGAACTTTTATGGGACACGGACCAGGTGGCAGGACCATCAATGAACTGCTGCAACGCAGCCACTGCCACTTGGTCCTGCTGAGCTCGGCCCAGCAAGCTTGGTCCCGTCCCGCCACCTGGTCCGTGTCCCGTAGAAGTTCCAGAGACCATCCACAATAAGGGCAAAACATTGTTCGGTTAGCGTAAACTTAAGAAAAACAGCTTCAGTGCAATTCTTTCCATCTAAAATCGCTAGTTAGCTGACTTTTCACGTGAAGCAGAAGGACTACAGATTGAGCTGTTTGTACTACAAGTCAGGGTAATCGTGACGTCACATTCGGCCACTGGGACATTCCCCTTCCGTGTAGCCCTCTTTTGTTAATTTGTTTTTTGGCTATGTGTAACTGTGTTTTGCCACTTGCAGTTTTGTCTTTGCACTTGTACAAGCGTTTTCTAAAATAACACTTTTTTTTTAGATGTAAATTTGTTTCCATAATGTATTTTTTATCTAAAATGAAACTTTCTCTCCGATTGCTCCAACTTTCTATTTAAATGTGAGAATAATTTCCCAAATGTAAATTTGTTTGCTAAAATGTAAATTTAAAAATTTAATTTTTCACACATTTGTTTCATGTACCAGTACTTGTTTCTTCAAATGTTGTTTTGTTTATTATTTGTTATTGAGTTTTTGAATTGTAAATGTGTTTTGCACTTCTCAGCCACCGTACCTGGCTCATAGTTTCTGTTATAATACAGTACATTTCAAAGTCGTTCTATCCGGTTGATAGGTACACAAATCTATACATACCAAACACCTATTTCTTGGACCAAACTTGCTACATGTTCACTGGATGTTCCTTTAAAGGTCTCAATACACAGTTTCTGAGCTAATCTGAGTTCTCGAGCAATTGACAGTACTGAATGTTAACAACCTCTTTTAAAACGCACCTTGGATTCCACTGACCCCCTCCTTTGATTCACTGTGGCCTACTACTTGGCCTTCAACAACAATAAAAGGATTGATATGCATTTTCAAGAGAACTACTGAATGAGACCAAGATTATAAAAAACCTACCAGTTCTAATAGAATTGAACTTGTTTCTAAGCTGGCCCTTTTCACAGGCTGACCTAAAAAGTTTGCCAATATTGTAACTGCATCCAAAATACTGTAATTGTACTCCTTAGCTTCTGTCCCTTGGTCCTTCTCTTTCACTTATCATTAGATCAACAGTAAAGGGCTGTTTATACTCCCCACAGCAGTCTGTCGCAGTGAGCTTGACGCAGTGATTTATGCTAAATTTTGAGCGTGGTCTGCGCTATAGGCTGTGGGTCTAGATACGGCCCAGGTGGTGAGGAAGTGGGGGTGAGTTTTGTCCGACAACGGAGGGACATGACAGCGAAAAAGAGCGGGGATCCAGGTGGAAAAAGGGTCCCAGCGTTCTGACGCACCTCGATCTTCTAGCTGGTCCAACTTCATGAGTCGTTTTCCGCAATTTCGGTCATAAAAACAAAACAAGCCGGCTTCCTGTCTACGGCACTGTCTGCGGTCACCTACAATTTGGGAGAGGTGCAGCAGAGTGTCTGCAGAGGGGGCGGGGACGTCTTTTTGTTCACTGCGACACTTACGAAGACGACCTAGTTTTGAAGTATAAATCCACCTTAAAAACTCTGCTGTGGGTAAGAAATTAAGTCTGGATCCCGGTGTTCATTTCTAAATGATCTTGGCCTTCCGGACATTATTATTGTACATGACAGAAAGGCACATAGATAATGCTTGTCAAATCTTAGACTACAGCCTTCTTAAAAAAAGGCTTACCAAAAGTAGCAAACGGGCAAAGATTTCTCTAAGGTAGGCTGAGCTTTACACCATCGTCACACAAAGGCTTGTGGGATACCTTATAGCTCCACATCACAACTGAATGGTCTTGCAGTCTCCATATGCTAATAAACTATGCAATGGAGCATAGAGACTTCTTTTCCTACACTTCCTTCCCTACTGCCAGCAACAGTCAAAAAGCACTTACAGTATCATGGCGACTGTTGACACACTTCTGCTTTGGCTAAAGAGTCCTAACCAACTAGATGAATTCTGACACAGTAATGTCTTTCCTGCCTACTCTGTTTTTGTTTCTTTGTCTGCTGTGGAACAGAAGTATTTACATCTTAACGACTCCCTCTGGATTGACATCAATAGATTTCAAGCCTTATTCTGAACAATAGTAAACACTTAGAAAGATATCTTCGCACCACTGGAGTAAAAGTTTCCATGAATCATAATCATGTGGAATCATTCAACTAAAAAAACAAAAAAAAACAACAACTTATTTTTTTTTTTTATGCAGACCATGATCAGTCAGTTAGTTATAGGCAGTCACTCTGTCACGGGCAGCGGACATCTGTCTAAAGGACCTCTATTTAAAAGAAATTAAAGACGAACCAACCAGAAAAAGAGGCTTATTGGGAGACTTGGGATGCTGGTCTTGTCTGATGAGGAGACTAATGGTATATAATTTAATTGTATTTATGTAGTGCTTTGCTGGTCATACCAACCACAAAAAGCACTTTACTGGAACTACACACACATTTATGCATTGGTATGCAGATCGTACGCAACTTCTGGTTGCCTTCTCCTACGGCAGATTGACACAACAGAAGGAAGCTGTTATCAGCTACACCTGAACAGATCTTAGAAATGTTACAGAATGTTAATTTAGAATCAAACAGCATTGGTGGATGATTATTGCTCTAGATATGTTAATCATTTGATATATAGTGCCACAAATGTTTGACCATAAAAGAATATTTTGTTGAAACATTTCTAAAAACCTGCCCTGCGAGAGACTGGCAACCTGTCCAGGGTCTATCTACCTACCTTTTGCCCATAGACTGCTGGAGATAGGCGCCAGCCCCACTGTCTCCCTGCGGGAGATGATAGATGGATGAATTTCTTAAAATCAGTCCATTCAAACGTCATTGAACGGCCTCCTTGTTTACTCTTTCACTTTTCTTTAGAGTGTTAATTGAGAAAAGATTCTGATTTTCCACAATTTTTTTTCTTTTATTTCTATCCAAAATAAACTTAATTCTGATTTAGCACCACCAGAAACGTGCATATGGGGATACAGTGTTTTTCTTACCCAGTTCTTCTGTTCTTTTCCATAACCGCATTTAAGTTGCCAAAGGTCTTTAGTCTGAAAATGTGACAGTCATTTGAGAGTTGCTGTGGGAAACACGGGGGATTGGCTGGGTGTGAGGCTGTGAGTTGTCAGGTTAGACAGGAGAGGGATTTTCCATTCAGATGTGTATAATTTAGCTGTGATTTTGCTGTAAATATGTGCATCCAACAGCTTTCTTGGTGTGTCTGATGATGTTTTTACAGTGATACTGTACTGTTTTGTGCAAAATTTTAGAGCACCCCTAGATCGTTTGAAATTTCTTTAAGTAATCATACTGGTTTTGTAATGACAGCTTGATGTATTAAAAAATGTGTGAGGTGGACAGGTGGTAAACCAAAGAAGGTTCTAGCATGAAATATACTGTGCAGAAAAAGAGAAAGTCAACCTGACAAAGGACCACATTTTAGTGCACCACCCTTGAGTTGTGGTAGCTCAGATGCTATGTTGAAAGTAATACTGTAAAGCAAAATAAATGTTAGTTTAAGCTTATAGACGGCCAAAAAAATAGATTTGTAGTTTATACTTACACCACAAAATAAAGCTTACAACACATGACAGTAAACTAAAAACAAACCTAAGGGTCTATCAAGGATTTGTGCCTTTAACAGCTGAATTCAAAATTTGCAACAAAAAATGTCATCAAAATTAAATTGTTTATTTCCACAGATTTTACAGTTTCTTAATGTGGGGTAGCCATATTGGATTCCTAGGTGATGTCATATTGGTAGCAGCACTGGAACAGTCGACACCTACGAAGAAGCAATATTGGGATAGAAGTTTTTTATATTGCACTTAAGGCAAAGATATGTCAGCGTCTCAAATGGAGGCAACACAGCACTGGTGAGGAGAGGTAAGTGAGTTTCACGAACTGTTTGACAGAGATTAATCTGATAAAGAGAACAAATGGGACTTACGGCTAAGATCCAAAGGCGGATTCCTGGAGGGATTAAGTCTTTGCACTGAGATTCAGCAGAAGTAGTTGTTGACTGAATCTTTCAAGTTTTGCTGTTGTAGATGGATGAGGTTGCAGAAGGTATTGGAGGATGGACAAGCTGGTGTGGCGAAGCCAGTGGATTAGAGAAGGACCAGGTACCAAAAAGACTGGTGCTTGGAGATAAGGAGAAATCTACTGTATGGTAGTGATGTTACTGCACCTGTTTCAACCCCTTCATTGTTTCATTCAGTCCTAGTTAGCTGACTGCTTCCAGTTGAGAGGCGATGCTTTGAACATTTTGCATCATGTATTTGATACGGCTCAAGTGCCAGTTCATGTCCCCATTCAACATGTATTATTTATGTTATGATCAGCTCTCATCTTTTGATATTCAGAGTTTTTTGATAATTATTTCATAGAGCAAACATAAAGGAAACATTCCCAAGTGTGGAAATATATTGATTTTAAGCCAGCTAATAAGGAAGTGTATATTAGTGCTGATACTATGCAGTTGTATATTTATGGTATCATATAATGTAAGAGGGGCTACAGTGATAAACCAAAAATATTTAGATTTTTTATAAATCATTATTGTTTCATTGGTATTTAGAATCTTTAATGAGGCACTAAGACCACATACATAATCGTTATTATATACAGAGGAGATCCATCACATTCTCAGGATTTCATTTGGTGCAACTATCAGTACTGCCAGCAGATGGCACCCAAGGGAATTGAATGAAGCTTCAGGTAGTGAATCACTTGATCAATCAACCTTTCAAAATGATTTAATGCTTCAAAAAGTCATATCTTTCCATCATTACTGTAGAGCCTAAACTGAGTTTCCTTTGCGGAAAACAGAGTAGAGCTCAGAACTACGGGGATTCCGGAACGACAATTGGACATCATGCAGGAGTGACCCTTCATTCTTACTCCAGCTCCACACCTGCCAACACCCTGCAGAGAGGAAGAGAGCATAGAGCCAAACAGCCTAGATCTGCACAGAGCTCAGTGGATATGACAGGTCAGCTTTAGTTGGAAACCTCCATCTTTTTGTCCTAAAGGGCCTCTCTAATGACTTTCTTTTAAGGCAGAAAGATCTTTTTTTAATATAACAAATGGAAAACTTTAAACTCTCCTTTTAATGTTCCAAGAAAAAGTATTCCCAGTACTATGGAAAGTTAAAAGATATTAAAAGTAGAGAACTTCAATACATGCCAATAAATTTCCATATGATCAACTTCTGCAAGCATGAAATAATTTTTCAATGTGCAGAGGTAGATTAAAGAAAACAGGAGCAATTTATGAACACAGAGCGTTCAGTGTGCTTCTTGGTCTTATTACTGTGTAACTTAAGATGTTTTTATGCCATCTTTTTATCTATGTTTAGTGTCTGTACCAGCGGTAGGTCAATATTCATATCCACCCTATAGGGGGTTCCCATGACAGACCCCTCCCTGACTCCACACCCAGGAGCGACGATGTGGGAGCGAGAAGGGCTCCCCTCCTGTAAAATGCATTACTCCCCCCAAATGCTATGCAGGGTGACATCTGTAAACTATAAGAAACTCCTTAGAATCTTCTGAAAACACGACACAAAGAACAGGGCTGTGGCCTTTATCAGCTCTCATAATAAGGCCAAGGCTAAAGCATCTTCATAGTGAGGAGCACCACTGTGAGCAATGAGAATGTCAGCTTCGTTTTAGCCATTAGAAATAATCATAGGTTATTATTTTGTTAAACATATTAGATCTCTGTACAGCTATTATGAGAAACAGTCTGAGCATCATCATGGTGATCAATTCAGTATGTTTGTCCAGTACGATCAAATTACACAAACTCACTCAGGATGTTCTTCATCAAAATGATTTAACTATGTGCTCTCTTGCTGTTCTCCCTTTACTTTGACAAATACAGGCTATTATTACTCTCAGCTGCTGATACAATCTATTCCAATGAGCAAGGAGGAAATGCTCCCTTACTGCTTAATGGTGTGGCCCCTTTAACTCCACTTCTCTTTTCGAAAATTGTTCAAATTGTGACTGGCTCCTTCAAGGATCAGCTCCATCAGACGCCAAACTAGCCTGAGGACCTTACTTTTTCATTACCACAACATTTGAATACCAAGACCAGTTGAACCCATTTAAAAGAGTACTAATAAATTCCACAGAGCCTTGTTTTTATGATATAAAATACAGTATATAGATGTGTAAGCATTTTTCAGAAAAAGGATATTTTAGCACTTCTACTTGAATAAAGGACATTAAACATCAGACCTGGGACTCTATGGAGTAAAAGTGTCTAACTTGCACATGGAAATCTGAGATATTTGTAAATCAAAACTAGTATATTTGAAGCTTTTTTTTTGTTGTGAATATGGCGATTTTACTATGACAGACTAACTTGCCATTAAAAGGAGACATTCATTCCGGATCTCACTGAGCTTTCAAGATTTCACTTCGCTAATCAGTCGTCAAGAGACTCTCCGTCAGTTGAATAGGTACTTGCCGTTCACCAAACTTAACGCCCAATCGAAAGCGTTGGCTTTTGAGGTGGCGGCACGAAGCGAGAAGCACAGTTCAGAATCCTAAAGAACATGGCGGCGCTTCAGCCCGATGAAACTAGCATTAGCGTGGCTATCAAGCAAGTTTTGCTCGGAATTACAGAGTATTTCTTCACTGAAAGAAGAGCAAAAACACTGCTCTGGAGGCTTTCTCAGAGAAAAAAGATGTTTTTTGCTCTTCTCCCGACTGGTTTTGACAAGAGTTTGATCTATCAATTGAAACTCCTCTTCGTGCGTTAAGCTCTGTTAGTTATATAGCTTGCTTGCGATCTGATTGGTTTATTTGGCCCGTCTATCACCAACATATAGGCCCAATCAGCTATAACACGCGTATTTACGCCCCCTTCCCAAAATTACTTCATTGGGAGGTTTCCAGATGGATATCGCGGGGTAAATCCATCTGGCGGAGTCAAGGTTAGTGACAGACTGCCTACCTGTAGGGAGCCACCTGTTACACCTGGTCCCTGATAAAATGAGCTGGGAAGCTGGTTCACCTGAAGATGATGAGCTTAGTCAGTATTTACCATTTTAGAAAATGTGAATATTACACTCAACCAATAGAAAATTAGTTATTGTGCCGAAATGTGCATTTACTGAGAAGTATCCTGATGTAATTAAGACCATGTAATTAATCCTGATGTAATTAATTTAACTCAAATTACTGTACTGGGTTGGGGCTCCTTTTACACAAACATCTGTATCAGTGCAGTATAACATGGAGGTGATCAGCTTGCGGCTCCGCTGTTCAGGAAGCAGGTTGTTAGTGCTTCTGTACTGTTAGTTCTGGAGTCTCTCATCTCTTGAAAATAGCAAATAGCATAGCTGTTGGGTGTGGGTCAGTGATACCATTATCACTAAAGAAGTTAATGGTATTTTTGGCAGTGTGGTCAGGGATCAAATCCTAATAGAAAATGTAATCAGCCTCCTCAGCCAGTTTGTCAGCCAAGGGAAGCTTGAAGTTCTTTCTTTGTAGCCATTGGCACTGAGTTTGTCTTTGATGGAACGCCTTGGAGCAACACCACATCACTGAGCAATGGTTCAGTCTTTTTTTGTCCTTTGGCTAGATATAATGGTCCCTTTTCTGTCTCTGGTTTAAGAGTGAATATGATATATATATCCACACACCCATAAATAGCCATACCTATAGCATATATATATAAGAGAGAGTATATATATATATATATATATAGCATATATATATATATATATATATATATATATATATATATATATATATATATATATATGGGTGTGTGTGTGTGTGTGAAAGTGTGTGAAATAAAAAGTTTTTCAGTTGCTGAATGGGCACCATTGACTGATGGAGAATAGGCGGAAGTTCAACTGAAGAAACTGATTGCTTGCCTACATCCACCTATGACACAGCCAATCAGCTTTGAACCCCCACCTCCCACGAGAAGCCAGTCGCCATCCAAAGTTAATCTTAAAAGGTCTCCGATTTGCGACTCATCTGCTACCTAGTGTTTGACTTGTATGATCTGAGGTTGAACTGTAAAAGTGCCTTGAGATGACATGTGCTGTGTGAATTTGGCGCTATATAAATAAACTGAATTGAATTGAATAGTGTGCAGGCGGTGTGTGTGACTTCATTAAGATGACCCCGTTTCAACCCACCTCCAGCCCCTCCTCCACCATCGTAGATAAATCTTCATCAGAGTGTCATTCCTCCCGGACTCTTACTGTGTTCCCTGTCTCATTTGAACCAGTCCGGTTGAAATATGACTGCCATGTTGAGACATGTTGTTGAGCCTGGTTCTACCAGAGGGTTTCCTTCCCAACGGGGAGTTTTTCCTCCCACTCATAAACTTCATGCTTGCTCATCATGGACAGGTTCTCTTCAACCTGTGTTATCCCAGCTTCCAGGACTTCGCCCTGGCTTCCAGGTCCCTGATGCTCTAGTATCAATTCTACCGGTCCTACGGAAGGATTTTCCCCCCATTAAAGCTCGGCATTACCGTCTTACTAACAGGAGGGTTGTCTGCGAGATTGCTGGAAATCCATGAAAATGCTTGCATTTTGGCGTTGTGTTTTCAAGGTTTGAAAAGTGCTTATATTTTTTGGATGAAATGCTTGAAAAGGCTTGAAATTGTAACTATTTCTTTTGCGCAACAAATACCTATCAAACTGAATTGTGTGTGTTTATTAAATGGAGAAATAAAATGTCGGAGAGCCCGAAAATGAAACCTGCTCGCTTATGTGTGACTGCGATCTGCCAGTCTATTTCCATGTGTGACTCCACCCCCATGAAACCACTGCTGCACCATGCCGGGAGGTTGTCGTTTCAATGAACTATTGCTGGAAGATGAAAAATGCAAATTATGGATCAAACGGGGACAAACCCCATGAGTTGCCTCTTGGAAAGTCTGCAAAAGAGATGTACAGCTTTTCACAAAGTGCGAGTCTGCGCAAAGAAACAACCCAAGAGCAGGATGCCATAGAGCCGCCGGATCTTGAAAGTGCTTGAAAAGAGCTTGATTTTGACTTTGTAAAAACCAGCAGTCTACAGACTGACCAACTTCATCTATCTCCACTCCACCACTAGTTTCAGGCCAGGGGGGGGACAGCCCTATTTTTTACTCCTGTTCATGCTTATCTATCAAAATTCAAATTAGAGTTTTTCAGATTCAATTGTCTTTAGATGGCAGTTATGCCAGCTGATTGGGGCCTATTTTCAGTCTTAGGTTTTCCTTTCACAAAACCTTCTATTAATATACTTGAATATTGGCCTAAGACTTTTGTTTATAAGATGCACATGTGTAGTTCAGTATTTATAAAATGATGCATACCAAAAACTCTTCTTTTATGCCAATGCAATATCTGTCAGTGAAATTCTTACAGATAAAACACCCCGGCATTGTTTTACACTGCAGAAAATGGAAATCTAAATAAGTAATTTTTTCTTAAAATAAGTGCATTTTTTGTTGAATTTATTAGAATAGTGAGACACTACCAATGGAACAAGACAATTTACATAAAAAAAAACAACTACATCGTCTTATTTCAAATGCATTTTATCTAATAACCTTCTTATAGATTTAAAAAAAAACTAATTCCTTTGTCAGATCATCTTTTTGTATCTATTCAAATTGAGGCTAAATACACTTAATTTATGAATTTAATATGTATTATTCATTAATCATTTTCCAGTGTACTTACAGGTCTGAATAGTTGTACTTCAACTAAACTACTTTTAAACTGTCGTCTTCATTTAACCCAACCGCTAAAGTAGTAAAGAATGGTTATTGTTTCAGAGAGGAAATCATTTATCTAAAGTGAATCTAGAAATATGTTGATATTTCATCTGACTACTTGGATAAGGTTTGAATGTTTAGAGTCAACCACACGCCTTATCTTTAGTAACTCTGCTAAGGGTCAGTGTCTGAAATGCTAGCCTGTCCCACCAGGAGCCTCAGGCAATTTCCAATGCAACACTACTTCAGTGGCCAAAAATCAGACAGCCAGGGAGAAGCTCCACGCCTCAGACTTCACCTCTGCTTCCTCTCTCATTTCCTCCTCTGTTGCCATTTTGTTGAACACATGTAATTGTGGTGCACTTTTCTACTTCCCTGGTGGACAGGGAAAGGCCTGTGGAGTCATAGTCACTGAACCCTAATTGGTCTAATGATGCTGGTGTATCTAAATGCCCACCTCCATTCAGGGGGGTTGCCGTGTTTATGTCTGCTGCCTCGGGTAAACTCTGCCCCGTCCTGCTATTTATCAGGGTAAAATACAGCTCAGGAGCTGATGTTTGTTGCTCTGGCAAACGGAACCAACTGAATGTTGACGGTAAAGCAGATTACTGCGTCTTTAAAAGATTGTATTTATGTAACCTCACCTTATCTTACTAATAGTGTTTTCTCACAGACATGGAAAAGTATCAATTAGCCGCTCGGCATTGTTTAAAAAACACAACTGATATCAACTATCAAGAGTGACTAATGTATATATAAAATGAATGGACAAAGAACAACTTTTATAAAACAGTGATCAAAGGAATAAGCTCTTCTTTAAGAGGATTTAACATATTTATTGCTTATAAACTGTAAAAGTCAATTCCAGTGTTTTGCATTAGTTTCTTGGCGGGATAAAGGATTATTCATCGGCAATAGATACTAATTTTTATTATTATTTACTGAGTGACATAAATTCTAGTTTCTGTAACTATAACTTTTCTAACAGCTTTTTTGCATTTCTGAAATGTTTCATTTTGTTGCACCATGTTCAGCGATGTTGATAAGGCTAAAGATCTCAGCAGCTATGACTGCTATAATGTCACTAACTGCCAAAACAATGAACTGGAAAAAGGCAGCCCTTTAGTTTAGCTTGATTAAAAAACAAGTTTTTAGCATTTGGCAAGAAAAAGTGTTTACGTAATGTCTTATGTTTTCTATGCTGTACTGCTTTTCCCAAGTGTGATTAGATCAGATTTATTTAGCTGGAAGCTAAATCACAAAGAAGAATTGAAGCCAAGAGTTTTTCATTTTTCTTTTTTTTTTGAAAGATAGACAACACAGAAATAATCTTTATCTTTTTAAACAGTAGGCGTACATTTGATGATATGTTATTGTTCTGCTTCACAGTGAAATGAGCAGGAAAAATAGAGAAAGAGGAAAAAGTGTCGGCAAGATTTTTGGTTCCCATCGAACAGAAGTCCTGCTTCTGCATTGCTCCCTGAACACAAACCCAAATAACACTTCCGACCCCCGCGAGAATGAAAACAAAAAGTGGGGGAGTGAGCTGTGGGGTGGGATCCCCATTTGCCATGTCAGGAAACAGCCACCGCCACTCCCTCATAACTAACTGCTATGGGGATCTGCCAATAAGGAGGGACTGTTGCACTGACAGCTGGGGTATGTCGGCCCGCATCTGTAGGGCCCCGTCAGGTTGCTTAGTCACATCCTCCTGCAGTGCCTGCCAGTGACCTGGGGTGACCCTTTGCCAGCCTTTCTCACCACAGGATCCATGAGAACGTGTTGGCCTCCCTGAGTCCTGCTGTCGACACCAGCCGAGGGAAATAGTTTGAAGCTGGGCTCAGTCCCTGCAAACTAAGATGAGAAGAGGAGGCCCTTTTGTTTAAATTACTCTCAGATCCATGGACCATAATGCTCAGAAGCTCCTACGTTACAAAGACAAAGGTAACATACAGAGACTGTAGAGTCTTGTTTCCTGCCAGTGTCCTGACTATTTTATGAGATTGAACTGTCTGCCTTCTGCAACACAGTCAAAGAAAAAATAAACATTATTTGAGTAAAGCAAGAATCTTCTGCTTTGTAATCCAATGCAAAAAATTAATAAGAAAATAATCTGATTCAGAGAGAAACAAAGAATACAACAAACAAAAGAATCACATTTGCATTGAATGATATAACTCAACCAAAAGGACCCCCATACAAGAAGGATCGTTGATGTAATACATCATTCATATTTTTTTTTTGAAAGCTGCAATTCGGGTTTTTCATCAGATGTAAATCATTATTGTAAACTAATAGAAATAGTTACTTAGGAAAAAGCTAAAGTTTTTTGCAAAAGGTACCTTTGACATCCCAATGTCACAACGCGTACACAAAAATCACATTTAAGTTGGGTAAACGGTTAAGTATAAAATGAAAAAGTAAAGTAAAATAACATAAAAGCCAAGTGGAATAAAATGGTTTTAATCACAGTAATAAAATTTAATTTCCAGCAGATTGTTAAAAAAGGGTCCAAATGTTTTACTTAGGAGACAGAGACTGAAAGGCCCTGAGTTTTTAATTGTGAGTTAATATATTAAGTGACTTTAAGTTTGGTTAAAGGCTGACACAAATAACCATAAATCTGCCCATTAACAACTCTATAGGTTAGAGCAGAGGTAACCAATTAAAAGTCAGCGGGGTAAGAATAAAGTAAATCATCAACCAGTAAAGGTTCGGAGACATTTGTTTCATTTTTCTTTCACCAGTTTACCCCAGTTCTTCCAGCAGTCCACACTTTCTCTGCTCTCTTTTTCTCATCGTCCTCTCCTTCTTTCCCATCACCTGGAGTTTGCACGTTCTCCCTGTGCATGCATGGGTTCTCTCCGGGTACTCCGGCTTCCACCCACAGTCAAAAAACATGACTGTTAGGTCACTTGGCTTCTCTAAATTCTCCTTGTGTGAGTGTTTGTGTGAACGGTTGTTTGTCCTGTTGGTCTCTGTGTTGCCCTGCGATGGACTGGCGACCGTTGACAGCTGGAGAGAGGCACCCGCACCCCTCGTGACCCCAGCAGGCATAGGCGTGACGGAAAATGGATGGATGGATGTTGAGCAAGAAGAAACAGGTGACTAATCAGATTTATTTTATTAATTAGGCGACAAGAAGCTATATGTCATTATTCTGTGCATTTATTAATTTTATTTATATAAATGCTAAATTTATTAGCATTTATAGCATTTATTATTAAGTTTCACTTTCTAATTTTAAATGCTAAACTAAATAATAGTTTGAATTGATATTCATATTTAATGCATTGAATAACAATGCTCTGTTGGAAATATTTTTGTAAAGGACATTCTCCCAGGGCTTTTCCAAATTTCGTGTTGCTTAGAACAATAAATAATAGGAGGGGGGATGTAAATCAGAGTAGTTAAAAGGAGACATTGTAAGATGAGCCAAGCTGAGGGAGATGGAAAAGAAGGGATCAAACAGTAGGGGACTATTACACAAGATAAGACAGAATTAGTTCAGACACCAACAAAGAGGTGTGTAAGAATTAAGCTCCATGTCTGATCTTGGTTCCTTCTTCTAGTAACAAGTCATTTTCCCTTTCTCTTACCCTAAGCCTGCCGCAGGTCAGTAAGTTCTGAAGTACAGGTCTTTTTCACAACCTGCAGAGTCTGCGAAAAAAGGTGATTGAAACCATGTGAGTTGATGCAAACTCTGGATTCAGCTTTCCATATGACCTAAACCATGAAACCTTAGTGGACCAAAATCTGCAAAGGATGAAGAGGTCCCAGTGTCCCTTCAGTGCATAAATAGGGACCGAAACATAAAAAGAAAAACTTCTGCTGGACTAAATTTACTTGCATGCAAGTAAAAAACAGGTACCAATCCACAGAGAGATGGATACAGATACATGTGATTAAGCTAACATTAATCAGATCAGAGTTGATTTGTGCATGGTCCCATTCTGTTACTACAACACACTTCTCCCATGGCAACTTTTCACTAAGCTCCAAACATTACAGACACATGTCATGTGCAGTATTTCACTCAGAAATCCAGAGGAATCAATGACGTGTGAGGTAGGGCACGAGGAACGCGAGGAACAGGTTTTCATGAGATCGCTAACGAACTGTGACACCACAAGATTTCTCTAAGCTCTGTGACATCGTTACTTTAGGACAGGAATCCATCCTGGAGCTTTATGTGTCATTAAACATTGTGTTTAGGTGTGTGCGCACGTGTGGCACATAGAAATTCACAGAGGTCTAGAATCTCTCACATTCTCTCACCGCTTGCAAACACATTTACGCTGCCCAAACTCCTTTGTTTGTTTGTTTTGGGTGTAACTGAAACCATGGTGCTGGGCCACATCTCTTTGCAGTCTCAAATGGCAGAATCACATACCAAGCCAGGACGGCTGCCTCGCTGTATCTTCATGTTTTGTTTTTTCTTTGTTCTTACTGTGAAACTCTTTTTCTTTGTCACTTTAGTCTTTCTCTCCCTTCCAAATCCTCACACCCATGTTTACAAAAGACAGCTGACAAATACGCTGAAGCGGAGGTCTGAGGCTATAGTAATCAAACTCAGCTACCCATTTTGTCACACTCAACTGTTCCAGTGGTGTGGCCAAACGCCCATCTCCATCACCCCTGCTGCCACCCTCATTTCTGAAATGTGTCATTTACAAAGAAACGCCCTGCTTTCAATACCAACACTTGAAATAAAACAAGAAAACCCGCATGAATTTAAAGGGCAGTTCAGCGATTTCTGTTTTAAAGGATAAGTCCGGTCATTTTCAGAATTTAAACTTCTGAAAGTACTTTAAATATGAAATTATTACATGTTGCTCATTAAATGATAGGTGTTTTTAATTAAGAGTAATTTCATTTTGAATGTGTCATGGTGCGGTATCGGCTGTTGAGCAAGTCCTAGTGCTGTATCTCTGGTGTTTGTCAAAGCAGCGCTATTATCCAAGTAATGCATTTTTCTTCCAAATGTTGGCTACATTATGCATGTGTTTCTTCTCTGGCCAGAAGTTCAATGGCAAATCCTCCCTCTTTAAGTTGGACGATCCAACAACCAGGACCGCAGCAACCTGTCTGTGGAGGATCACGAATTGTAAAAGGTTGAAACACAAATTTTTTTTTTTCACTTTTACCCCGATGTATTATAACATCCATCTGCCATGCACGTCGGCATTGTCCGTTTAAATATAGCTCTCACACATTTCAGTGGTAAAGTCCTCTACAATCTTAAATAATATTTGTTGATTTCAGATGTGTCTAGCAGTTCCCATTGATTTTGCTTGAAAAGCGGAGAGAATGGCGCTAGGCTTACCGCACCGTGACGTCACTGCTGGAAGATGTCAGCAGTGAGTGAATTATTCTTTTAAGAAATTTTTTCTGATTAACGCTAAATTCTTTAAATCACCGCAAACATACTGGTTTTTTTTATTTAAATTTTTTTTTTTTACTTTTATGGAATACTAGTTTTAGGTATAAAAAATTATCATAATGATGATTATTCCTTGCTGACCGGAGGTTTCCTTTTACCAAGGAGCCACTAGAAGGCCATAATTAGTTAGGATATTAGAAACTGCAGATAACTCTATTACTGTCTTTAAATTGCTTATTCAAGGAGGTCAAAAAAAGGCTTACTTCTCAATACATTAATGTATGTTATTTGCAGAGATGGGAAGTAACGAAGTACAAATACTTTGTTACTCAAGTAGATTTTTCTGATATTTTTACTTTACTTTACTTCTTATTTTTTATGGCGACTTTTTACTTCTACTCCTTACATTTTGACACACACAAATATCTGTACTTTCTACTCCATACAGTACATTTTTTAAAAAATTGGCTCGCCAAGTACTTTTGAAGTTTTCCTTTTGAATCATTTCAATGGAGTTACCGCATTATTATTTTCACGCCATCAATACCAAATTCAATCTAATTGGATGGGAATCTTACGCTTTTGCATTTGACGCATTCACTACAAGAGATGAATCGGTAATGGTGACCGCGCGTAATATTCATTTGGCGTAAATCATCATTGCAGCTTGGTGGCGTGTGTGGCTAGTATAGTAGCATGGCACTCCAAGCATGGATCCGCGATGATTGAAAAATGAACAACGGAGATTCCCAGTCCTATTGGCAGACATCCATTTCAAAAATGTAGTGTAACGCGGTAATACTGAAAAAAAAGTGGTTTCCCTTTTACTTTACTCTTTTATACTCTTTAAGTAAATCTCTTACAAGCCTGTACTCCCCTTTGTTAATACTTTTGTAATTTTGAGTAAAAAGAAGTTTGAATCAGTACTTCCTCCAGCTTTTTACCACAGAGTATTTTTTAACGCTAGTATCTGTACTTTTACTCAAGTAAACGGAAAAGTGAGTACTTGTGCCATCTCTGGTTATTTGCTGCCCTTGTATCTTTTTTTTTTTTTTTTTACTGAAAATGCTTTACACGTTTTAGTTGTAGAAACAGGGTCCATGAATTCCACTACGGATTCTTGCCTTAGAAAATCTCATGGTTCCTTCAGTAGAGATGATTTCTTCTCGTGGCCTTATTGCTCTTTTTTGCTCATAGGTTGCTTCTTAAAAAAGCAGAGAAATGTTTGAATGATGCCTTGCCACGCTAACAGGTCGTTCAGATTAATTTATTGCCATCCCCAGATTATGCAGTGGAGCTCCGTTGATCTGGTCAACATCGTGCAAATTACATCACATGTAGATAAAGCAACAGCTGACTTTGAAAACACATCCTTTTATGATAACAGAGGTCACATTTCAGATAAAATTGAGGAAACCTTTGAATATCTGGATTACAGAAGCAATAGAGCACAGTAGCAATTTCCCTTATTATACCATTAGTTGTTGATAATGACTGCTAATCCACCATCTTTTCTTTTGTAGTTCTTCAAAGTTTTTTCTGTCCGTGAAGATTTTGTGCTGACATGATATTGCTATCATTTTGCACATGAAACAGTTTTACTTTCCAGTTGAATCTGATTGCATATGTGATACAAGGAGTGTGAAGATCTTGTGCATTCCTTAAAACTTACCGATGCTTAGAATAGACTTTACAAGTGGGAATATTTCTTTAATTGTTTTAAGAAAAAAGCAAACTGTATATTATTTGGATCTAGATTTGACTAAATACAGAAATGATCATGCACATTTCCATATCAGAACACATTAAACACCTTTTCTTAAATTTATAGTTAATCATTTTGATATGAAATTATATAAAAGTAAATGGCCTGCTGCTCATTTAAAGGGTAAAGCCTTTTCGCCTTCAGTAAATAGTTTAATCAGCCCTCTGCAGGACCGCCGTGATATTATATTCATATTGTAATTGCTTTTGTAGAGGTCACTGGGTTCTCCTTCAGTCTTGGCATGCAGAATTATAATATGTGCGTCCCCATCTTTGTATGTGTTCATTTGTAGGTTTTGTTTATTTGTGTCTATGGGGAGGTTTCTGAGTTCAAAAAGTAAGTCAGAACAAATAAACTTCTACAAACAAAAAATCTCTTTCTATCACAAAAAAAAGCACAACTGGAAGTCAGTGATTACCATGTTAGAGATAGTGAAATGTGAGCGATAAGAGAGCCACAATTTGACCCAACAGGCAAATCCCCCATGGGCTTCTATAACTGCTTCTCCACACGTACAGCACACGCAAGATGGCAAAAAAAAGAAAAAAGCATTGTCACATTTTTTTACTCTCAGATTTCATGCCCAATTAATATATTCTCTGAGTAGGATGGCTTTAGTTCCCTTAGCAAACCTGACTGACTCCTCAAACCGAATTAATGTTCTTCAACTGCAGTCTTTGGCTGTGCTAGCTCGTGGATATCCAAGATGATTTCATGATTATTTACCAAAGTATTTTGGTTATTTCAGGAGTCCATCTGTAGTAAAGAAGTCTATGTCTCCGTCTTTGAAGCAGAGGCCTGGGGTTTGACTCTGGGTTGTTTCAGGAAACACATCTAATGTAAAAACTCTGCACAGTCTTTGTGGAAGTTATAATGACTTGTTGCTGAGAACCCTAAAGAACTTAGCAGTCAAAGGGACTAACATTCAGGTTTGTTGTTATTAGAGGTCAAACTCATCCATTATCTTCTTATTGCAGCCCTCTTTTCCCCTATTCTTTACTTTTCAGGACAGAACTAGGCCAGAAGACCTGCATGGTATTTTTAGAGAAAATTCCGTTTCTACTAAAGGGTCTCCTCTTTGTCGAAATAACCTGGAGAATCTCAAAAAGAAGACACCTGAGAGTAGGGTTGTCAAAAGTATTGATACTCAAAAAAGTATCGATACTGAAACTTTGTATCCGGATACAATACTCATTTTTAAAAGTATCGATACAGTGCATACCACCAGTGGCACCTAAGCAGTAATTGATCTAAAGGTTAGAACAGAGGACAATGCACTTTCAGAACACTGTGTGATTGAATAATTCTGTGCTCTTTTCAGTTTCAGACTTTTTTTGTAAGAGGTGCAGCTGCTGAGAATTATTTTTGTTTCTTAACTGGTTTGGCTAGTGTCATTGTTATGTGTGCAAAGAATAGCCAAGGAAGGAACACTTAATTTTAATTTTATAAGTTTTTATCAAGCTTGCTTAATATTGTGCACAGCATACAACCTTTATTGTGTTTATTTATTGTATTTTATTTATTAATGAAAATATTTCTGTAGAATTTTGGAGTCTTTGTTTTTATCCTTGTGGTATCGAAAATGGTATCGAAGTATCTAATATTTTCCTTAGTATCGGTATCGAAGTTGAAAAGTTTAGTATCGTTACAAACCCTACCTGAGAGGCCTCCAAAACAAAATGTTGAACCACCTCAACATGTTCTTTAGAGATAAAGTACTTGTAGTAGCACCATCTCCAAGACTTGTACTTGAATCTCATTCTTTTAATCATATAGATTTAAGTTTCTTTTGATTTCAGGTCAGCTATTTAAGCCAAGCATCCACTGTACAATATTTTCAATCATTGAACTCAGCTACAGCTCAAACTCTACGATGAAACTGCAGGGTTTTAAACCCTGTGAACTTTTAAACTTAAAAAGTTCACAGCTCACGATGCATGTTTTACACTGTACGGCCCGACTCTCTGATCCGATCTACCTGCTCAAACTGCACGTCCAAAAACCACATGTCAGACTCAGCGCCGAGAGATGGCTTCGGTCGGACTCATCAATCAAGAAGGAGAAGAACAACTTCCATGTTTGCACAGGCGCAGTGAGTGAGGTTCAGGTAAATTGGCTTTAATAGCAGGATTTGCTCACATAAACCTCATGAAGGCCAACTGAATTTCAAACAAGTTTTTTTTCTCCAGACCTTCCGATTCTGGATAGGGAGGTGGTCGTTAGAGGCTAATGACCCTTCGTTATTGTATTCTACACGACGTAGGATGCACATTGAGGATGAAACTCGGCCCGATCCCAAAAATTCCTGCACGACTAGAGAATTGGCCCGACAGTGGCAAAAACTCGTACAGTGTATGCCTGGCTTTAGCATGAGTGCACTCTTTTTGCTACAATAAATCCATCATTCATAATAAAACTTTAATTCATAAACAAAGTTCAAAATACTTGAATTACCATGAACTCTGTTTACAACATCATAAAAAAAGAACTTGAAAACCAAATAGCAATAAAAAAACTAGAGAAATTAAACATTTTTCAATTTGTTTTTCTCTTTCCTCCTTTTTTTGACATACCAACCTTTTACTATTCTGTATATGTTTCCTCCTGTATGATTTCCTTGGCATCTGTCGTGGCATCAGCTTCCATCTTTATTGTTTTCCAAACATTATTTAATTATTATGAATCAGTGTAGCCAAAGAAAAGGGAAATAAAAAGAATAAAGTTAACAATATTTATTGTTAAAAACAGAAGGGGTCTCCCTTTAAATTTGGCCATTCGTTGTAAATTCAATAACATTCGACCGGAATTTAAACACCACATGCATCAAAAGCGACATGGGAGGTGTATATCCCAGGAAGCGACCATAAGACAAAACGCAGGACATACAAACGCAAAATGAAAGATCATTCTTAGTCCAACCTCACAAACAAGAAAATAAAAAGCTGAGTGGAATTACAAGAAAAAAAAATGGACTCTAAAGGACAGCAGGAAGCAAAACACAAATATTACTAAACGCTTATAAAAGAAAGCTTTTAATCCAATCAATCTAAAATAAATTAAAAACACTGCATACCTGTGTCACAAAAGCCAACACTCAAGGTCCAATCTTAAGGGCACAAGGGGCCCTGAAGGACCACCGGGGATGCTTCTCAGGGTCTTCTGAAAACAGCACAACTCTCGAGTGGGCTAAGTTTGAAATTTTACTTTCTTCTGTTGCTCTTATTTTTTATTTATTTGTCATTTGTAGAACATTTCATCATGTTAATCATAAAGGGCATTTAAGCATTTCTAAGGATTTCAAAATGAAAATATCTGAATGGTAATTAGAATTAAAAGAAACAATAAAAAATATGTTTATTATGTATTAAGTTTAGGTAAATGCTGGCCTCTCCTTTTCATGAGTCAGCACTGGTAGCCCTTCCTATGACTCAGTACCCATGAAGTAGCCCTCAGCCTTAAAAAGGTTGGTGACCCCTGCTAGAGTCTACCTGCAGCGTCTGATAACCAGACGCCCAGGTGATGCTACAATCGGAACCTCAGTGTGGTCCTGTGTGAAAACACATAATCAACATATACAAGATAAAAATAATCAATTTAAAACTGTTCTCCTCAAAACCTACCACAGTCACCAAACAATGGAAAGGGTAGGATCACACACCCAGGAAATAGACACCTAGTCATCACCTTGCCAGCTTCAATTTTATGGGAGCTTTGGCTGTAAGGAGAGTGCCACCTTGTGGTACCAACTGTTACATAATTAAAAAGTCCAAATAATTACCGTAGATGAAATTATGAGCATGTGTAAAAGGTCAGAGATGTGGAACTTTCAGATTTATGCAGTCAGGAATCCTTTGCAATTCTATTTCACATGTCTTTCATGCCAACACCATGTTTGGTTTTTCGTACCACTGTGCTCAACAGCACAGTGGTAAGAGTAGTGTCCCCTATGGTGTTACTGTGTTGCTGGCAACCATTAAATCTCACAAAATTAGCTCTGTTTTTGACTTAACCTTCCAAAATTTTCTGTCTTTTATTTTAACACCTTTCTTGAGATACAAAGTAAAAAAAAAAAGGCAATTAAATCAGCAAATTATAACTAAGAGTGAGGGAGGCTCAGAAGGTTTAAACTAGGTTTAACCAAAAATCAAGCAAAACCAGAGGTACCAAAAACATGACATAAAGAAAGAAATGTTAATAAGGAATTTCAACACACCTATGCAGTCTTACAAATTTAGTTCTGTTCACTTTTAAAATGCCCTTTCTACAGAGAGACACTATGCGTAAAACAGCTCCAGAACAGAAGCTCTACAGTATTTCTATACCACGTAGATCTACACATCTACACATTTAGATGTAACTGGGCAGCCAACTGTGAAATCTCATTTCATTTTTGTTTTATATGCCTCTTCAATTGTTTGAATGTTCTTTTGTAATTGCTGTGTCTCCTTTTTCAGCGTATTGATGTTAGTAAGATAATGGAACAATTACTGTTTATATTGAAAAGACGCCAGAATGATTTTTATAAATATTTTGGCCAGTGTACTAAACTATTTGTACAAGGTTGAATAATTTCCAATAATACAGTTTAATTAACAAATATGTGCAGAGTTTTTCAAGTGTAGGACACAGTGTGTATCTATTGTGTGTGTGTGAGGTATCAATAACTTTATATCTGAGTGTCTGCATGTGTGTTTTAGTTTGTGTTTGTGTCACAAATAAGGGCCAAGTGTCTTTGTGCGTCTTTTTCCTGCCAACATTTCTGCACATGCTCTTAATTTTCTGCTCTTCTTCAGTCTCTTTTTACTTTTTTTTCCTTTGCCTTGAATTTCAGGCCTTCCTACAAAGATGCAAGTATGGTTCCAAGCTATATATACAATTCTCTTCAGATCTTAACTACATATGTTCATTACGGCCATGTATGTTAACAAAAACTGGAAGCAGATGTTTATACTTATTATGGATTTTGTGTAATCTGCAAACGGTTAAGGTGGCTTCAAAATATACATCCATTAACCCAGTGGTTCCCAAAGATTTTCTTCTGGGCCCCCCTTTGGATTACAATAAAATGTCCACGCCCCCATAACCCCCCGACCCCCAAAAAAAAAAAAACAGATATAATAAATCTATACACATATTTTGTTTTTCAAACTCCACTGAAGTTTATTTCACACTTCAGGTTGCAACAAAACAAACTACACACCAAATGTAGGAACACTTGTGTAACTGTATTTTTTAATAGTTCGATACTGTAGATTAGAAGAGGATTCTTTGTTGTCTGTGTTATTGTAAACATATTTATTTTTTTTTTTTTTTTATTTGTAACAATGTTTAACTCTGCTATAATCTATACATTAAAAAGCCTCTGTGCAAAATGGAGTGAAAACATTTAACAGCTCCCTGAGAGTTTTTCTTTGTACTTTAATCCTCACATCTTTTCAGTGGCCGTAGTGAGCCTGCTTTTTGCTGCAGATCTTCTCAAATCTGGGTTGCAGTGTCACAACTGTCCATTATGCTCAGTCAAGCAAGCGCTGTTTTTTTTTTTTTTTTTTTTTTTTCTTTTTTTTTTTTTTCACTCATACCGCTTCCCGCGCCCCCCCTGCAATGGCATTGCGCCCCCCCCAGGGGGCGCGCCACACACTTTGGGAACCACTGCATTAACCTAAATATTTTAAAAGGTGGTGCTGAAGGTTCAACAGTGTTATTTATCTTGACAAGCCAAGGCTGATGAACTTATAGCTTGAGATCATGATTTTTCTGCAGCTGGTAAGTTTTTATTTTTGCTAAGCATTAGACAGGAATGAAAGAATGCTCAAATTTCCCCAATAAAGGAACAGTGTCATGTTCATGGACACATGTAGAAATGTAAAAAAAAAAAAAGGATGGCTTGTGTGGTCCAATCCACCAGATGAGAAACCACACATGAACAACTGTAGCTCAGATAATCAAAAATGTTCTTGCTGGGTCTGATAGAAAGATAGCAAAGTAGATATTGCATCAGAGTTTGTTATCTGGTGGTCTGCGTAACTGTTAGCCCACTGAACAAGAGAAAAAAGGGTCTTGAGAAAAGGGAACATGGCTAACACATGATACGGGGCCTCAAACTGGCAAAATTCACTTTCAACTCAAAGGCTGTGGGGAAAAAAAACTAGACAAGAAAAATTGTTAAACCCACAACTTTCACAGTGAGAAAAATAGGTATTTGAGAAAACCCTGCTATTTTTCAAGTTCTGCAACTTACAAATCATGTAGGGGTCTGAAATTGTCATCGTAGGTGCATGTACATGGTCAGAGACATGATCTAAAAATAAAAATCCATCGTAAAAATTCAGAGTACATGTCAGATTAAATAATACTACTTCAAGGATAGTTTCAAGGTGTTCCTTTATTGTATGTCTCGTACCATGTCTGTTGGTTGTGCTGTTCTTTTTACATCTCGTTGCAGGTGATAAAGCAGACTGAAGATGTTTTATCATTATCTTATCTCCTTTCTATCTCCTCTTTCTTTCATCTTTTCTCCTTTTTTTCTGTTTGTCCTCTTCTATTCTATTTACATTGCAGTGTCCATATGATCTGTAAAACTCCCTGCATAATTATAATAAAGCAATTTATATGCATAAACAAGTGGCGATAGCCCTAATGCTCTAACCTGACTCGCCAGATGGATTTGCTTCAGCAGATATCCATCTGGAAGTTTCCTTCTCCGTTAAGTAGTAATTTTTGGGAAGGGGCGAAAATACTGGTTAGCTGATTGGCCTATGTTGGTGATAGATGGGCCAAATAAACCAATCAGATCAACGAAGCATATGGCGATACTAACAGAGGCGATCCGACGAAAACACAACCACAAGCCAGGCTATTCTTGCCGAAACCAGTCGGGAGAAGAGCAAAAACATCTTTCCTCTGAGAAAAGCCTCCAGAGCAGTGTTTTGCTCTTCTTTCAGTGAAGAAATACTCTATGTAATTCGATAAAACTTGCACGATAGCCACGCTAGAGCTAGTTTCATCAGCTGAAGCCGCCATGTTCTTTTAGACTGAACTGTCGCTTCTGGTTGCGTCACACCTCAACCGCTTCTCAAAGCCAGCGCTGATTGGGACGGTGGTTTGGTGAGCGGCTCCCAAATTTTCTTTTAACGGAGAGTCTCCAGACTGATTGGCGAGTGAAACCTTGAAAGCTCGCGAGATCAGGATAGTCTCAGGAGGCTACTACTGCTCCACTTGTGAAAGTAAAATCTGTTGGACTCTTTTTGGGATCAAGACAATTATTCTTATTGCCACATTGCCAGACAGGACAATGTTAAAAAAAAAATACAGAAATTACATTGCATTATTTTTATCTATTTATTTGTATGATGCTTAGGGACAAAGGCGTCACCTCACAGACTCTCCTGCCGTAAATCTCCCCACAGAAGAGGTTGACATTTGAGAGACGTCATGAATGGATGGTCACACAACTCAAGGAAGAATCTGCAATCCAATTAAAGGCTAAGTGGTTCTCTAGGCACTGATTATTGCAAAAACATACCATACAGCCTTTCCATCTGAACATAGAGGAAAACTTTGACATACCAGAGAGTGGAGGGTCGGAACATCGGGAGAGGAAAGGACATTAGCTTTGTTAGAAATTGTTAAAGGGACAATTTGTTCAGAGCAAAGAGTTTTTGCCCAAGCAGCAAAATAATCCCGAAAGGAAGATATAAAATTTGATTTCTGGTGGGATTCAGATGTTTTATCTTGTTACTCCACAGTTGACTTATAGACTGTCTGTTTTTCACAAAGAGCAAAGTTCCTAACCAGGAGTCTGTATAAGTAATCACTGGGAAAACTAAGATTACTCTAACATAAAAATTATCAGTAACGGATGTGAGCACCATGCGTTCATTGGAAAGCCTCGTCGTTACGTTTAAAACGGTCTAAAACGTAAAGAAGTAGTTTCCACAAAGCAGCTGTAACAGAATGACAAAGCAGATCACCACCTGTTCAAATCTTCTGTGAACCAGCTGAGGTTTTCACTGAACACAACCGGCAATAAATCTCTTCATAGCCTCACAAAATCATGAGGCATGTCAAGCTGACATCTGAGTATCTGAACTGGGATTGGACCATAATGTTTATACCACCAGCCAGGACTGTTACTGTGATCAGACATTTCTGCTGCCATTATGCAGATACTGGTTAGATTTTCAGAAGCTAATTTGTCTCTGATGGATCTTGTATTAAAATTCAAAAAAATATTATTTTCTTTCATAAAATTAATGACGTTTGCAAAGTAATGTCTGAAAATTGCAGTTATTCTCATCTTGCTCATCTCTCTTTAATCCACAAAAGACTGATCTGAGAAAAACCAGGGAGATCAGAGCCTCTGATCTTTCCACAATGCAGTGAAAACAAACACATCATTACTCCAAATAAATCTTTATGAAACGACTCAGTCAGAGAACAAACATTTATAAATACTAACTATTAGCACAGATTGTCCACATAGAAGCAACTCCACGTCCCAAAACAGTTTCTTGGAATCACTTTAACTTAATGAAAGCAGTGTTTCTTGACTCGTCCTTCATTTCTTTTTCCTTTAAGACTTTTCTTGTTATCCTTGAATATCATTTTGAAAAATAGTTCTGCAGGTTTTCTGAAACAATTTCTTTGGAGTTTGCGTGAAATTCAATCCAGAATCTGGCATTTCCCAGAAGGCTGTGCATGTAGTTTATCAACAACTCAACTCTGACCTATAAATCAGTCTATGAAACTCAGTCAGTGAAATAATGTGGATTTCGTGGATTTGTCTAAGGCATTTGATTCTGTCAACCACCAACTACTTTTAGCCAGACTCTGCAAGCTTGGAATAAGTGACTCTGCCATAGAGTGGTTTAACAGAACAGAACACAATGTATCTACGTGGACGGACTTAAATCTGACTTTTTGGAAGTGACTAAGGGAGTTCCTCAAGGTTCAATTTCGGCACCTGCCCTGTTCACTATTGTTATAAAAGACATTGGAAATACCTTGAAATCTGTTAAATTTCACCTCTATGCTGATGACACCATAATATATTCAGTTGCCTC